>JAQGAF010001220.1:0-33803 GCA_034687865.1 Kryphioiulus occultus | reverse complement strand
TATGGGGGGGGGGGTGGGTATAGAAATAACATTATGGCTAGGGAAAGTCGGGGAATTTTTCACATTTTTCAAAAAAGTCAGGGGATTTCCTAACTAAGTGCAATCCAATTTTTAGGTGAAATTGCACTTTGCATAATGCAAGAAACCCCCATATGGCAAATTGGTTCCTTCTAATATTTGGTTGCAAATATTTCGGTAATGTCCAAATTTTCCAAAAATATAAATTCCGAGGTTCCCTGTACTCCTAAATTAAATTCAAAATATTCAAGAGCATGGTTTTTAACTATATTGTTCGATGGGGGAACTCTACAGGTTAGGAGAAAATAAAAATTGTAAAGCAAAAATTGTGAAGCATCCGGTCTGATGAAATGGTGGACAACTTTAATAAGTGGAAATACAGCCCATATTTTGGTTTAATTACATTTATAGTAGAAAATATGACAACGGTACATATTCAATACTCAACAAACGAGTGAATGGCAGTAGAAAAGTTGCTTTGATATAAATTTAAAATTGAGTTTCCAGGTGACTGGGCACGGATTTTGATTTTTACTAGCAATTATGATAATTTTGTACTGGCATAGCTAATCTCGGAGTCTTTACGACCCGCAATATAAAAATGTACATCTTCAGGTTAAATGTATATGTGAGCCGTATGACTAATCAAACAGCCATGCTTTATATTATTATTTTTTTGCGAAGATTTACAATTGTGATGGCATCACCTACACAACAACACATGGTACTTGTGTGATAAAAGAGTAGAAAGCAAGTTTGTTTCATTAATAGTGCTGTTCAAATTGGCCATTGTCCAAAACCAGGCAAATTGGCAGTGTCCTTTATGTAATGCCATTATGATATGCTTAATATATTAGAAAATACATCTGTTTTCCCAAATTAAGGTGCAAAGGCGACTTTAAACGTGAAACGATCTAAAGTTTTTAAAAAAAACGCCAAACATTGAAAAATGCTAAGTCATTAATGAAAACTTGGAAGAAATACTGCAGTGTTAATGAGCATTTGAAATATTACTGGAGGTATTGCTTAATCTAAACTTGAGAGCAATCTATAAACTAACTTAACTCTTATACAACTTGGTGAAAAGCTTCTTGCTAAGCTTTTCGAGCAGCACTGGCAGACCAGTAATAACGCACTATGAGTGCAGCAGCTAAAACTACCCCAATGGGTATGAGCAAGTGGGGCCAGGAACTGCAAGTGAAAATTAACAGTTAGTTCCATAAAAATATACACAACGCATTAATAATTAAAGGTCTTACAATTGGTAGCCATCCAGAGGTCCAGTGGGAGTGGTGGGTTCCTATAAATCGTTAAATGTTGTTTTGAAAAAAAATTGATTTAAATAACAGATACTGTGCTCAATATTTCCCAAATAGAGCTATAAGACTTTGTGGCCTTCTCGTAATTTACCATTGGTTTTGGAGGAGGAGCTGGTGTTGCACCCCAATCTTCCTGATGAAAATAAAATTGTATGAAGCTTAATTCAGGCATTCTAGAAATACAAACTGAAATCACCTATGACTGCAAAAAATCTTACTTCTCTGAGCTCGCCCACCAAATATTCTTTCAGCATAGCCCTCGCATCGTCAGAGTGCCCGACATCTTCAAAGGGCTCTGTTGCATCTTTTCCTTTTTAAATAAAAACAAAGATTGCCAAATCCACAAATGTCTCAAATACTGACGATTATCTCGCTGAGTAAAAAATATATTGGCCTACCAGCATTTTCAATTAGCACTGCTTCACCTCCAGGATGCTAAAAAGTTGAAGAAAGTGCATGAATTACTACTATAAAGTCTGCAGACTACTGTATATAACAACTACAATAACAACATGTACAATAGCTTCAGATGCCAACAATGAATGTACATGTACATCTGAGCCTTATTATGATAGAGGTACGGGATACACCAGGTCAAATACAACTTTTGATGACTGCACATGTCTTCGAATTGTGCGAATTTGGAAATATTTAAATCTTACCTCGGCGAGGAATTTTGTAACATCGTATACTTTCTTGTCGATGACCATCCACGGGGAATTGGCGGTGCTGTGCTCTTGTACTTCTGTTAAAGCTATCTTCCTGAGTTCAGCTGCCATTATGTGAACCTTGCACGAGTTTGGATATGTTTGTTCAATTAATTAATTGCCACTTAAGCTCAGTGCAAGCTGAAACATGCCAGAAAACTGATGAAAAGCGGCGGGTTCTATTTCCCAGTTCCGAAAATAATGAGCAAAAGCGTGTAATTTGTGCAGCAGCATAATTCCACGAATTTTTTTAAATCAGCTGAGATTCTGAGAATGCTCGAGCTTTGCAACCAGCATGGGCATCTAGCATGAGTAAATGACTCATGCTAGAACTGGAGCATGGCTCCCTGCAAGATGGGAGGGGACATCCATAAATAACAACAAAAATAAGCGGGAAATTTCAACTATATGAAAGGGACATGTAACTCAGGTAATGTTATAGAAGATAATTTTTTTTGTTTTCTATTTGTGAATTTCCCATGTTTAAATTTTACGACTAACAAATGACACCAGGAATCAGTATATTAAAAACATAATTAATTGGATAGTTTTTATTTTTACGATCCGCATATTCATACGTATTAAAACTGCTCAAGAAATACTCCAAAGGTTCATTTTCAAAAAGTTACAAATTCAGTTGACTTGCCAGCAAGCCCTCATTTGCACGTTTTTCAACAGTCATATTATTACAAGTTAAATCTTGGGCTACGTCATACGACTTGCTGCTAGATTTGCCATCATTTGATTAAGCTCCATTTCCATGTTTCTGTTGTTTCTTTCCAACTGAGCAAGCTAGAATAGCAATTAAAATATAAAATTCATCAGCAACCAACGAGTGCATTGTTAACGTGACTTGTTGTAGATATTCTTAACTTACCTGCTCCTCCAAATTTGAACCGACTCTTATGGGGGATTTCCGATGTACAAAATCGGTTTCATCAGAACCATCGGTCGTTTCAGAACCCTGAAACAAATTAAATGCGGTAGTTAACATTCCAGGTTTTTTTATGGGTTACTAGTAATAATTGTCACATTTACCACTTGTAGTTGGGCTTCGGAATTGCTTGATGAAGGATTTTCATCGTAAAAGTGATTGGTTGCCACGTGGTGAAGGCACTTTTCTACTTTCCTATTAATATTAGCATCTTTTTTGAGCAATTCCTATAAGGTGCAAAAAGTTATAGCAGTTTGTAAGTTGGTTAGCTTGACATTCAGGTAAAACGAGATATGCAACATACTATTTCGAAGGCACATTTATCAATTTTCTGTTTAAAATAACGTATTTCTGATTCTGCATTGGCCTCTGCATGCTCAGTCTGTCGCAGAGCGGCTATCCAGCGACAAGTGTCCTCCAGTCTAGCCACTTGACCTTCGCTGCGCTGCTGATATTCCCGTTGTAGTTGACGTTTTTTTGATTCCAGAAGAGCGCATTCTTTCATTTTTAATTGTCTTTTTAAAATCTGCAATCTATAAAAAAAAATACAAGAGTTTGTTGTATGAGATTCGAGATAGGCTACATGTAACAGTAAAATGCATCCCACTGTTCTCTGCAAGATAATTACCCGAAGTCCACTGGTACATTATACAAGTCAAATATACAAATAATAACCAAATAACCTTGTTCTTTGGTCTTGCAAATGCTGCTCTTCACGGATTGCTTCTTGTTTCTGCAGATAGTCTGCTGCTTGCAATATTGCATCCTTTCGCTTCCATGCTTCTTCTTGCTCATGTAGCGAGCCATATTCTGCTTCCAGTTGCAAAACAGCTTTCCTGGAAAATTTCCCAACATTAATTACATATAATAAAATAAAATATAAGCTCAATAACTCTCTTGCGGACTATTGAATTCACACTTGTTACCGTTCTTTTATGTATTCTGCCTCCATTTGTCTTATTTTCTGCATTTGGTATGCGTGGCTTTTGATAGCCGCCAAAGGAAAATTGGTGAACATGGGATAAGTTCCTTTTGGAAGTGACATAAATGCCCTACTCTCATTTCGATTTACTCGTTGCAGCAGCAATGCAATATTAACGTTGATCTCTTTTGCCGTTTGCAGAATGACTTTCACCGAGACTGGATTCTTGCTGTGAACATATTTCTACAGGAGTTGTCATAAATCAGAAATTAGCTAAAACTTCAGTATTGATTCACATGTTAATAACCAATGAAAAAAAGAAAACCTGAATATCTTCAAGTTTGGTGCAACGAAGCAACGTGTTCTCCGAAACGGACATATAAGCAGCAATCAGACTGTAGATAAAATTTGGGTCTTTCGATACAAAAATGTGATCCCAGATGCGAAGCCACTCGTCCGTGGTAAAGACGTCCGAAAACGACGACTCCAGCAATGGCCATGCATAATCTCGGCAGGTTATGTCATTGGTTTTGAAGTGGGAATATAGAAGAGGCGATGATTTCTCCAAAATGGCTTCGATTATGGCAAAGATCTGATATGGAGGTGCAGGAAAATACTGGAACCAGTCATGGCACCAATGAACTGTGTATAGAAAGCAAGATGATATAAAATATTACACAACGAATATACTGTCAGCACTTTTTCAAACTAACGATGGAGAAAAATGTTCTTCGTACCTAGGTAAGTCATAATCGTCTCAAGGCATATTAACTGGTTTTCGTGTAAAATTTTAACAAATGGGAAAACTAAAACTGGCAGATAATCGATTTCGGCAAAAAGGGGGCACCAATGGGCAATCGAAGAAAGAATCCTGCAATTCGCAAATATTATGAAATATAAGACATATTTACTTGATATCGACGTGCTGAATTAGGCAGCTAGAACATTTCTGAGAAAAGTTTCACATGATTTCAGACAAGCCAAAATTAGATTAGTTATTAATATGCGCAATAAAATAAAAAATACCCAAATACCCATAGTAAAAATTAGGATCATGCTAATATTCACTTAAATCTTGGATTAGGGTATAAATATGTCACACCTTTTAAATGCAGCCAATAATTTGGTGTCAATTACTGGATATTTTTCTTCAATGTTCGCATACGCCGGGTGCATTTCCCTTGCCATCAGTGCAGAAAACGATTCCCGGTTGAAGGGCAATCCCAACACGTATTTCCAGATCACTGCTCGGTATTTTACTGGAAATTCTCCAAACTTGTTCAGCATGTTTTCGAATTCATACAAGCGTATGATTTGGCTTGACCTCTGCTTGATACCAGCTTTTTCAGCTGGTTTATTTCTTATATGTTGTTCACTATGATGGAGTGAGGGTGGAGAAGTTTTATTTTTTGTCTTTCTTGATTTCTGAGGTCCATCTTTGTTGGAATTATCAGTTTTGTCAATGTGCAAGGAAATGTTTAATATTTCCAAGTTGCCATCGTCCAGTATAGCTGCCAGGGGGGTTATGTTAGAGTCCTTTATGTGGCTAGGAACTGCAAATTTTATGTATTTTCCTGCTTTGGCACGTAACTCAAGTAGGGCTTTTCTGTTTGTGAGACTGAATAATGCTAGAATGCCAGGCTCCAGAAGTAAGACTGGAATCTAAAAAAAAAAAAAACAATTCCAAAAATCTAATCGAGTTTACGAAACACTGTGATACGATATGTGAACTTACAGATTCTTGTATCAAACTGGTCGATATTTCCATTTGTATTACGTGCTGTGGTAAATAGGGTAGGTCAATCATTTGAGTTTTCGTGTTGCCAACCAGATCCATGACAATGAGTTTTGAGTCCAAAGTGAGTGATAATAAAATATGTGCATTTCTAAAAAAAAATCAGTAAATACAAGTAGTAACCATATCATTTGCAAGACACAAAATCCACTTACTCTGATATTGCTACATGTTGTACATTTCCTGATAATTCAGCCACAGCATTTGGCAGCTGGGTTTGATATTCCAAGCTAGGGAAGTCCCATGAAATAACAGTACCATCGGCGAAGCTTGAAATCACGTTGTCTCCATTTGGGCCAAAAAATATCTAGTTGTATAAAGTATCTCGTATTATATTTCAACATGCTCAAATACCATTATTGAATATAAACATCAATCTTACTTTCAACAGCACAGCGTTGCCTGGATAATTCAGACGCTGCAAGGGAATCAGGCGACTGTTAGAAATATCCCAAATAATTCCAGAATTTTGAAATGTAGTGACGACTCTGTCAAACAGGGGATGCAAGGACATGTGTTTCACAGTGTGTCCAAAACCAGGATGAGAAGCAGAGAATCTTTTGGTGTCTAAAAAAGACAACATAAGACGTTCATGATCACAACTTGAATCAGTTTAACAAAATATATGGATATAATACTATACCGATGTTTATGGACACCAAAGAGCCATTTTGAAGAGCAATTAACGCAAATGTTCGCTCTTCGTTCGTGAACAAACTTAATGATGTAGGCCTAGATGAATTTCTCAGCTTGTATATCAGCGAAATTCTATAAAACAAAAATGCCTATTACTGTGATACGTATACAACCAGTCCTAGCATTTGATTGGCCATATGAACCTACTTATTATTAAATATGTCACCAGAGTACACCGAGCCTTTCCCTGTAACAGCAACGAAGTTTTTATTATCGTGGTCAAATTGTACATGCTCAAAACTGTCTTCAGGGCTCAGCACAACCCTGAGTAAAGTCCTGAAACGTATAAATACTGTATGAACAGAAATGCTTATCAATATGTGACCATCTTTTGTATACCAAATTTAAAATCATTACCGTGTTTTCACCATGATCCGAACTCCTCAAACTTCAAATCACGATTTATTCTAGCAAACTACGTAATTGAGTATTATTTATCATTTCGATTTCTGTTCAGTGCAACTTCTAATCATTTGAAAATTTGACGGAATTTCACGTGCGCCCTTGCTCATCATTTCTTACGGCGCTTTTACTTCTGTCTTTTCAATTAGTCATGTGTCTGGTGAGGCTCTAGGCCACGTAATGTTTGGGAAAATTGGCTTTTAATAATTTGCGTAAACAGTAGCTGTGTTCTTTTTAGACATTAATGTTAAGTTAAGTTATAAAAATGACCGATATAGCTGAGTGGTTCCGTAACTTACCTGTATTTACTCGCTATTGGTTCTCACTTTCTATTGCTTTTCCTCTGATAGCCAGATTTGGCCTCATCAATGCTTATTACTTTTATTTAATTCCTGACCAACTTCTATGGCACTTCCAGGTAAGGCTTCCGTCATTTAAATTCCAGTTTTCCAATACATGTAATTAACTCGTTTATTTCGTAATTTTAACAGATATGGCGGCCGTTTACGGCTCTGTTTTTCTATCCAGTGCAAGCTGGATTTCGATTTTTAGCCAATCTATATTTTCTCTACAATTACTCTTTGCGACTAGAAACTGGTGAGTTTGTGTTCTGCTGGGGAAGGCAATAAAGTTACCTCTCTACTCTTCGTGTAAATCCCACTGTAGTAACTCTTCTTCTTAACTATTAACAAAATAAACATGACATACTGATTTGCTTCCATTACAGGTTTGTTTGATGGAAAGCCTGCAGATTATGGCTTTCTACTTGTGTTTACTTGGGTGTGCACTGTTGTATCCTTGTAGCTTGAAAGTAGTGGTCACATTGTCGAAAAACAATTTTTGCTGATCTTTTATGGTCTCTGTCATGTTAGTTTACATAATCTTCCCACTTAATGTTTGCCTTAATTGATTGCCAATAAATAGATTGTGGCCTGTCTTGCTGAAATGCCAGTAAGTATACACAAGGCTCAAACCTTTATTCACCTTGTATTATAGAGCAATAATGTATGGATTTGCTTTATATATGAAGATCATGTACAGTTCTTTGAATTACTCTTTTTTTTCAGTTACTTATGGATTCCATGGTGATGGTAGTAATTTATATTTGGTGTCAACTTAATCAAGAAACTGTTGTTACATTCTGGTTTGGGACACAGTTCAAAGTAAGTTATAACTGACAATGCATTGTAGTGTGTCAATACTACTTGGCAGGCTGTAATTGTTGTAACAGTTTAACACCTTCCATTCATTTCAAATGTATTTTTTTTGAAATAGGCTATGTATCTTCCGTGGATTGTTGCTGCTTTTGAGTTTGTGATGTCTGGAAGGTAAGCTAAATGGCTGGTTGGCTTGTGGGAGCTTACTGAAAATATTACTGACATTTTGTCTTTTATCAGCTTTATGCCACAGTTAGCTGGAATTTTTGTTGGCCATCTCTATTTTTTCCTGAAATTCAAATACCCGATTGATTTTGGAGGTGCTGATCTTCTAGCAACACCACAATTCCTGTTAAGTACCTTGTGCTATTTGTCAAACGGTAGAGGGAAATCCATGGTCATTTGATGGAACTTAAGTTTAGAAATATTGAGCATTACATGGTTTAATAAGTACAAAATTCAGGACGTTCTTATTAATAATTCCAGGTACAACTATTTTCCTAATCGTCGTGGTGTTACTGGATTTGGTCAAGCCCCAGCGGCAAGGAGAACAGAAGGCCAAGGTCAAAGAGGCGGTCATAGTTGGGGCCGAGGACAACAATTAGGTGGAGATTAAGTTAAATGATCCTGATTAATGGTAACTGGTTTTATGCAATTTCAAATATTAACTGCCCAACAAATCACAAAACTGGAGTGTAATTGGTTTGATGTCGTTTCATGTCACTAATGTATAGTAATCTCACAACAGGGATGAACTGTTTATGTACATACTAGAAAAATATGGCATTAAATATGTACCATTTATTATCTTAAGATAGCAATTGAGCTTCTTCAGGACCCTATAGTTTTCAAGTACACTTTCTTTTCTGACATTGTATATGAATTTTCATTTCTTTTAAAAGCAAGTTTGGGAATTACAAGTAATGTCCTATGCTTTTTTATTTAAAGGAACAAGCGATACAAAAAGTTGTTACAACTTGAGGCGCAAGGTTGACATTGAATCTGACCAATAAGCAGATGGTCCATATGGTTAACATATGTTTTGCCATGCTGTTTGCTAGCATAGCACCCTTGTTTAGTTGACACAAAATCTGCTTATGACTTAACGTTAATGGAGCTACTGTGGCAAACCATTGGTAGCACAAAGACGTTCAATTTTGGAATGATACACTCACTAGGTTAATGCAAATGATCGAGTAAGTGAATGCAAATGACAAACTATATACAAGTTAATGAACGATAAGGGCATAGAGGTTTATCGTCGACCACGGCCTCTTCCACGTCCTCTACCTCTGCCCCTGCCTCGTCCTCTTCCACGACCAGCAGCACCAGCAGCTGTAATGACAATTAAGTTTCATGTTTTAACAGCAACTTAACGTAGTTTCAGATTCGAGGTCAAAACTGATACTTACAAGCTCCGGCTTCCTTCTTTTTGGCTTTGGCTTTAGGTGTATCATCGACTAACAGAGTTTCAAGAGGCAAACTGTCTGGCAAAATGAAGTATCTGATGTTGTTTCCGCGGATACTGAGGGTTTCTAACTGGACGGGATCCCGATTTCTAACTGTCATTTTAACGGTTTTTAAATGCGTGTTCATGGCTACATCCACACCTGAACAAATAGTAAAAAATGTTTTTGAAATTCGACAAATTCAACACCTGCATCAATACCGTCATTAGAATCACAATCACTCACCGACGATTGTACCATGGACTTGGGTCCCATTTTTCAATTCTATTGTGACAGTTTCGTGGCTCAGTTTCATCAAAAATCTAGAAACAGAAAAAAAAATCTTAGCAGAGTCGGCTATAGCTTTGTTCGCTTGTCCAGGTTCCAGTAAAGCATAATAAGGTGCTCTTGTGTGAAAGATCTTTAACGTTCACTAGCTCGGTTGAATTTCACATTAAATTTTTATTCATAAAATCGCAAAATTTGCTCTGATCACAAGCTGTGCTCAGATCTGACAGAACGTATCAGTGACGTTAGAAAGACGTGAATCGGCATTTTGCGGACTTTGCGAAATTTTAAGATGAAACTACTTAATAATAGCATCAAATAATGCATTGACAACTAAACCTTGATTAGTTTATGTAACTGATGGCTCATACCTTACTAGCTTCATGATGCCCTTGGATTTAATTCCGAAGAATACAATGCAAGACTCGTACTTGTAAATGGCGGCAGAAGACAACAAGAGCAGTTTACAAACAGCAACGGTCAACGGCGCTCCCGAGAAAGACGCTGACGATGGGCGCCATTTTTGATGTTTCCTGTTCTGAGTCCAGTTGTTAGCGTCAGGTGTCTGTGAATGTTAGATGAGAAATTCTCGAGGAAAGGTACGTGATTCGTTAATTTTCTATTTTTTATTGCACCTATTAGTGGGCGAACGAATTGGATACAAAGCCAACTTTGCTTTATAAGCAATCACGCACAATTTTCAAATAATTATAGCATTGTAAAAGTTACACAAGGGTAGTTGAAATATTGCCAGTCGGCTGAAAACAGTAAATATATTTCTAATTTCTTGTACGCAAATTTTAGACTAGTCGTATTTTAACTTATTTAAGTAAACGAACCAACTCGATAATGCATGACATTTGAATTAACGGCACGTATTCTGTATTTCCTTTGACCATGGTTTGTAATTGTGAAAGCCATTACAAAATGTTCACTGTTCACACCTTCAGCACCTTGTATTTCATAATAATCTGATTGGGATTTAGTTGTATTGCATGCAAATACTGCCACCTCAACAAATTAATGTCAGATGACAAGCTGATGTATACAACTGATTATCTAAGATTTTGTAATTTACAAATGCCAAAGAAAACACGAACCGAAGCTGTCTTCTGATTAATTGGCATCGAGTTTTATTAAATAAGTCATTTAGCAACCTACTGAAGAATTCTTGCAACTTAGAAAATGGTACCATGATTCGTTACTGTCAAAAACAACGCAAGAGTAATCTAGATTGAGGTTATTGTGATCCAAAAATTGTCTTGCCTTGCAAAGCTATCACTGTCTTTAAGCACCTCTAATCGTTTATCTTTGGCACGAAATGAGCTCATGTGGTGTGAAATTGCTGGTGCATATAGGTATATTTGGGGTAGTTTTAGTAGTTTTGGATCACAATTAACTACAGACCTGTAATAAGTGTGCTATCTGGTTAAATATATTACATGTAAGTAGATATTTGAATTCACTTTTTCTAGACAATACATACAAGAATTATATACATGGATGTATGGTTTACAAACGTGGGCATGGCAAAGGAGTCACGCATCACATGAAGTGGAAGTCCTAGCTCTGAAGACCTATTGCGAGTCAACCAGTTAATTGGAAGAGATGAACACGATAACAGGGTAGGTCTAAGTTAAAAGAGTTAAAACGTTATAAATTTTTTTTAGAATGACAGTGGCACAGTTCATAGAGATGAGCAAAACGATGTTATTTGTTCTTGGTTATTAACAAAGGCAAGATCCCGGTTGTGGCTCATCATCTGCTCTCACTTTAAATGAGTCCTTTTTGGCAGCATCCAATTCTTTACGAGACCTGTTATGATCAATTAGCTGTTTGGCAATATCGGCAAACATTTCATCAATTCCTTCCCCAGTCTTGCAAGATGTTTTGTAAATAGAACTAATTAGATTGTGGCATTGCTCACAAAATACTTCGATATCTGCATCTGTAATGCTGATTCGATTGCTTAGGTCAGTTTTGTTGCCGCATAAAAAGATCTTGGCGTTTTCAGCATAAGTCACAACATCCAACAGGTGTTGAGATAAAATGTTAAACGAATCCGGACTGTCGAAACTGAACACCAAAATAGCTGCCTCAGCGAATTTGTAGTAGCTGCTGGTTATAGATGCGACACGTTCCATTCCTCCTGTGTCCCAAAGCTGTAGCTATTTGAATAAGCAACATTAATAAAAATATGGACATTTGCAGGGTACATTTTTAACTAGTAAGGCAGACATGCATTGAAGTTTTCTGATTTTAGCAAATACCATCCCCAAAAATTCTTTCCATCCACCCAAATTGTAAACTGCATTGCTTATTACCTTGACATCTTTATCGTTTGACTTGTATGCCTTTTCATAATGATCCAAGCCCAAAGTAGAAGCTCTGTCTGTAGCAGTAATAAACGTGTTTGTTGCAAATCGACGAAATAGGGAGCTTTTTCCAACCCCATATTCACCACACAAAATTACTTTTTGTTCGGGACAGCGAGTTGAAGCCATCTTATATAGACTAGATTGATGTTAGGATGTGACTGTAAATACAATAATGATAAGGAAAATAAAAACTCTAAGCAACTGAAATGCAAACGCTGCATAACTTTGGCACATGGGATCAATCAATCAATACTGTAAAAGCATTCAAATACTTAAATTAAACATGAAACTATATAACATCGTACTCAACTAAAGACCTTGAAAACCCAGCCCCCCCAATTGAACGACAACATATGTATGAATTCAAGGTTTTGTAGCCGCAAATCAGGATCCAACGTGTACAGAAATGGTTTAGAAACCATATTAAAATAATAATTGAGTTAATAATTAAGATACGAATGCAGAAACTTTAATTTTACCTAAATCATCCGCATTTTCCATTCTAATGGCAATTTCCTATGAACGACACTAGCGACACCCTGGACACAGTGGCACCAGTCTGCAACTCACCAAACATGGCAGATTTTCGGTTTACTTCTATATTTATAGCAGTTTTAATTTAAAGACTTCTGTCACAAAAGAACAACAAATAAATAAATAGGCCTAATTCAAATTAAAAATTTAATGTATTTGTTTCCTAATTTTTTTTATTGGCGTTTCTCCAATTTTTCTAAATTTCTAGGAAAAGGTACCAATTTGCTATTTTTTTGTAAATAAAATTGTTAATTGGCTACAAAAAAACGCAATCTGTGATAGTATCAATAAACAGCAATGCCAATGGTTTTTAACATTTAAAATTACATGTAGTCTTGCACGGACTTTTCATCAAACTTTTAAATTTTAAAATGTCACCGGCCATGGAAAAATTTATCAATCAAAATACAAAACTTAATAAAGAAAATCAACTAGTGGTTGATGTTGATTTTTATTTTTTTAACAAATGGTAATCACACACAGTTCACCTATAAATACATTTTCAATTACACACTGTAATACTGAAAACACAACTAGAAAATTCAACTGATGCAATTGACTTATATTTACAACGGTAATTAAAGCTGTATATTTTATTATCATCCTTAAAAAAATAATTATGGCCGGTTCCTAGCCAGGTATTTAATCTCACATCATTTTTAGAAAGGCTTCAAAAAGAACTCCTTCCTTTACTTTTAACTTTATGAAGTCTCTCGTATTGATCTGAAAGAAATAAGATAATGATAAGTTTCCATGACTTTTAGTAATCCTCTTTACCAATAGTTAAAGAAAATGACTTGTACATCTATCTTGCATCATTAATCCTGGCCAGGTTTCTTATATGTATCTGCAAATTCCTTGACTCGTCTCCATAATTCCTTTGGTTCATCGACACGGGGTATCTATATGAAATCGAGAAAACAAGTGTCTTCAACAGTACAATGCCATTTGAATGGTTCTTGAAACTTGATATCATTAAATTATCAATCAAATTATTTGTTGCTTATACAAAAGTTAGTTACATTATAATTTTGGCAAACATAGATTCCTGAATAAACTCCAAGACCAAACGTCAACTGAAATAAATGAAAATAAAATTAAAGAAATATCCTGACAGATCTAGGTGCGAATACAAGTCTAGTAAGCAAATTCGTTTGAATGATCCAGCCATACATCTATCAAAATGGCCATAGTAATAATAGGCTATATAAAAGTCCTGCAGCTTGCTGGTTTGCACCAAATTTACAGATTGTTACAGTAAACACCATTTGGTTTGTTTACCAATTCCTTATGTTGATAGAAGCGTTTAAGTTTGTTAAATTGGCTAGTTGATATTGGTATTCCTAGCTGGATCTATGGCAATTAATGTAAATCTAATAACGGATTTGGGACATCATTATACGAACTTTAGTATATTGATGGATCCACAACCAACCTATAGATGTGAGCAAATAATCGTATAAAGAAATAGAAAAAATTTTTGAAATTTTCCTTACCAAAAACTTCAGCATTATTGAATTCTATACTAGGCTGCCGCAAGGTAATGCTACTAGCAATATTCTGCAATTTCATGCAATGTATTCTGCGCCGATAAGAGATGCAGTACAACTGATAAAAATGATAGGTCACGTTATGACCTATCGATGCGCAAAACAAGGGTAATGATCGACGTTTGTCGAATAACAAACCATTTAAATTGACCCAGTGTGGGCAAATAGCCTAGACTTTTGTTTGAAAACAGTGCATATAGGGAAATAACGCTGTACAGGGTGCAAAGAAAATAGCATCACAGGAGTACATTTCAATATACCGGGTGATTAGAAAGTGTAAAATTGATGCATGTTGTTGAAAGCACTACTTTGATCAGAATTTTACTAATATTTTGTTCACAATTTCAGCAAACTTGCAACTAAGTGGGGTATTTACTCATTTGCTAAATCCAATAACATATAATTATTAATTACTAATATTTTTGTCAGATAATTTTCTGTAAATGAAAATCGCACAAGCAAAGTTTATTATACAACTTGTAAAAAAATGGCAGGTCATTATCATGAATAACACATTGTCAGTTGTCACACAATGTTAAATCCACTGGCTTTCAACTTAAAAAAAATATATGAAAACTGAAGTTCACTAAAAATTTTCAAATTCAATTCAATCGAAGCTAGTTGGGACGTTATTGGCTTTAACCCACTCATGGTTAATGATTTCGTCTGGAGTGATTCGATCAGCAGGACAAACTCGCAGGAGCTGAAATAAAAGCAAGGTTTGGAATGTTTCATCTTATTCTCACTAGTACCCTCACTACAATTATTCAAAATGTGTTAATGCTTCACTGCATGGCTCACCTTTGTAATGAGTTCTCTAGGACCTTTTTGAATGTACTCTGGAAAACGGATGTCGAGACTGCATATTCGACGATACGTCTCAGTATTTGTAGCAGCTTCAAAGGGCGGTTTCCCCACTAAGAACTCGTACAGCAAAATCCCCAGGCTCCATAGATCCACCTTTTCGTCGTGAGGCTTTCCATGGATCATTTCTGGAGGCAGATAATCGAGGGTTCCACACATAGTAGTTCGCCTATGTATAATTAATTTTAAACAGGATTCATATTTCTAAAGCCTTTGTTGCAGTAATGTGCAACATCATGTTAAATATATGTACAAGGAAATTACCTTAAGGATGGTGCATGAACAGACCATCCAAAGTCAGCAATTTTGATATCGTTCGAAAGGCCCATTAGGATATTTTCAGGCTTTATATCTCTATGTATCACCTTGCGCTCGTGGCAGTATTTCACTGCCATAGCCATCTGACAGATATACTAGAATAACAGAAACATACATTAGGTCAATTGTAGTAAGTGATTTTCATCGCCTTTTAAGCATGTTAGATGGATTATAATTATGCATACCGTTGCAGCACGCTTCTCATCAAATCTTTTATTTCTCTGAAGATCTTTGTACAGCTCGCCTCCCGCAGCATACTCAAGAATAAGGAAAACTCTCGTTTCATCATAGAAATAACCATACATCTTCAAGATGTTTGGATGCTTAAGGTGGGCCTGAATTTCAATCTCACGCCGCAGCTGATGCTCGACAGACGACCGTGTGAGTTGAGATTTAAATAAAACTTTGAGCGCCACGATGAATTTTGATTTCCTCTCTCTTGCCAAATATACATTTCCAAACTTTCCCTTGCCCAGAGGGCGTCCAATCTCAAAGCTCTTCAAGCTCCAATTCTTACTACAAATTCAGAGATCATCAAATAAGGGGTCTATTAAATTTCCTTGCTGCTATGGTTCTTGTGGTATGAAATTGACGAATCATTGCTTGAATTTCAGTCGGATTCATGCAATTTCAAGCGTTGACTTTACCTCGGTGGGAGCATTGATGGGACTTCTGTTCCGGCATTTTTCACTGGTACTCTTTGGACTGCAACGGAGCCACTGTTTTGCATTTCAGTATTTAACCATGGAGCTTTTGATGGCAAATTTGCCTTATTGCTTTTCAGGGGCATGGTTTCCTAAGAAATTAATATAGAGGTTAGTTCATAATAAAAACCAGGTGAAAGTAGGTGAGGTAAGGAACGTTATTCTTACTCCAGGAACCAGCTTTTCCATTCTCGTTTACAAAGACTCGGCTATATGACCGAGGATATTCCTGCCTAGATTTGAAAAATACGTAAACTAGAAGGCTGTTATTATTTGATACAATTCAAACTTCACACGAGCGTGTACACAGCAGACAGTTCAGTTTTCCCGCAGATTTCGGTTGGGCCTAGCCTATTCGAACATGTCCTATAAAAACGTCATCGAAACAGGGGTTGTCCACTTATAAGACATACACATGATGTTTATAGGAGAATCTGCTTTATAAGTGCGATGACGAACGAATTGGAAAGCCCTGTTAGTTCAGATTAAATTTTGACCAATAGGAAATGCTCTCTTTTACAGAATTAAGTCGATAGTGACGTCACAACTTCATCGGCTGTAAGCAGAAGCGCCGTGTAACTTTTAAAGAGACACGGTCTCTGATTGGCCATTTTTTGATTAGACTCCTCCCCATCTCCCTTCGGGATTTTATGAGGTTGAACTGCTCTGGATTGAAGGCCGATGGGGAGGTTTGATTGAGATTTACCAAGCTGATTGGCCCGTGATAATGTTTTTATGGGAAAACCTGTTTGCTAAGTTAAATGTCGAATAGACAAAAGAGCACTTTCATCCCGTTTGCGTGGGGATTTCCGCTCTTAATTGGCCAATGAAATGCTTGATCCTGTTGCCATTGCTTAATTACTGGAGTTGTCGCAAACAGAACAGAAATGACCTGAACGCCTCAAGGATTACAACGTGTAACAAGACCTAGGTGAGTACCTGCTACATACCTTCTACTGGTATTTGTGTAAAAGAATTAGCCACGTAATTTTAAAATGTATTACTTCGAGTCTGAGTCTAATGATTGAATCTTTTGGGTGACTTGGTCGGAGGTGTCAACTTCTGGTTTTACTTGTACATGTATAGTCTGGTAACATCGCACCATGATGTGTGATCATACCATGGAGGAACTACATGATAAATTCGGTATTTCTCATTGAAAATCATCAGATTACAGTGTATACTGATCCGGAAAGTAGGTTTGAGTTCATTTACTGAAAAGACCATGGTTAAATTGGCGAGAAAGGAAAAACACATGACGTTTTTATATCATGGATATGATCATGGATAATACGATCAATTTTTCAATTACTGTATTATGTAGACCTATTATGGGTGCTCCACACGAGCATTACCAATAGGGGGTGTCAATCCCAAAAAAGAATTGAGTTGTAATTGAAATTGAATTTGACTAATTGGTGTGTGCATGTGCATATGGCTACCAAAACCTGCCAAACCTGGTTTTGGCTGTCATTACGGAGCAATTCGTCAAATTCGATTTCAATTCCAACTCAATTTTTTTTGGGATTGACACCCCCTATTGCCAGTTTCAACAAATATGGACATTAATACTGAACGTGTAATGTGCTTAGTACTGATGGATTGATGTTCTAGTCTCATTACTGACGATTACTGAATTTTCGGACAGTATCAGAATCATGACAGTAGTGCTGATCGTGCATGAAGGGTTGGCATAAAATTTTCTACTGCAGATGACAATCTCAGTTGTTTAGAATGTGACACTGAGGGCTATGAAGTAGGCTACCAATATCGTAAATTTTGAGGAAAATACTTCGACAAATTTCTGAGGACGTACGTGTGATGAAGCACCAAACGTGCTTTCGAATGTCAGCAACCTCCGCCAACCTGTAGATATTTCTCTCATACGTGTGGTGAAACATCCTGCTGTGAACAGGATTTTTGTATGATGGTTTGAAATCGTGATGTGCAAACTCTTGGATAGGGTTGATGATTTGACGATTTGTCAATTTTCAGCAGTTTCATCTTTGTAAGCACCTGTGTTAAATCCTTGTCTTAATCCATGATGCACAATGAGGTTAGGCTACTGATCAGTTTTCACTCTTACTCCATCCTATAACCTAAGCTCTTGGCGTCTGGTAATTTTTTGTCATCAAAATTGGGAATATATAGGTCTACAAATGTTCTCACTTGTATGCCAGATTTCAGTTATCGATGCCATGCAATATAGGCTATTAACATTCTGAGGTTGTGTATTGGAACAAATTGTGCTTAGCAAGTGTGGTTTCACTGCTTCTCATTGAACTTTCAAGTGTCATGTTTAGTAGATAACATTTTTTTTAGGGTTGGGGTGGAGATAAAGGCCATTCAAGGTGCCTTGTCCTTGCCAGAAGCAAAAAACATGCACCAAGAACTCTGAATGAGAAAAAATGAATCCAATGCAGTAGGCTATTTGTATAGAAATTAATGAAAATTCGACTGAAATGAAAAAATAGTGTTTTGTGACTTTCTTATAATTTATATGCAATTTCAATTTGTCTATAATTATGTGCAACTCCTTCATTGGACGTAATTTTTACGCGAATTTGTTTCTCTGCCGAAATCTCATATCCATGATTTTTTTAAACTTGTAAAACAGCTAAGGTGAAAGAAGTAATATTAAAGGTCATACCTTTCATATGGAGGTTACATATGAAAGAGTTTGTGGTTTGCTTCTGGTTTTGTGGCAATTTCAAACACTTAAATAATTAACCTTGAGTCTTAATGGCTTAGTTTCGTAAAAACCACCATTTGAAAGAGCTAATTACAAGTTACGAAGGATTCGTGGCATAACTTTTTTTCGCTCCACATAACCATTTAGTTTTGATGACAGTTTTAATTGAGGTGGTGAGCAATCATAATTTCATTTTACAGATATGCCCTAGTTTAATTTTGATCTGTAGCTAGACTGGGTCATGCTGCAGGACGTTCATTTTCATTATGATACATGTTTATGTAGGCTATTGTGTTGACCTTGGCCAATATTTCTTACATGCCTAAGTCTAACCAATATGGTTTAACCCTGGCATACATTTCAAATATTAAACAGCGTTGTGGCTTGAGGCAATGGTTCAGGATTGCTTTACTTTCGTAGATGACACAGCATGGGAAGTTTTGAACATTTGTTGGATTTTGCAGGTTAGGCGGAAAACTGATGGCTGAAACATGGGTTAGGCTTTAAAATATTTAATGATCCAAGAAAAGAGGACCGCAAACATGGCCACAAATTTGATAACGTACCAGTCCCTCTCCTGTTTTATTCTGGATGGCAACTTGAGAGGGTTGACCCTCTATTTATCATCACATCATGCCCAGGTTGATGTTCGGGATGAGGCAAGTTCATTTGACGTGTAATCTCGTTGATTAATTTAACGCAAAGGGCATTTTGGAGTGCCATTGATAATGTAATTGTTTCACTATTTTATTAAATTAATGCAAAGACGGTGACAAGTGTGGGACAAATGCACATTTTTCATCAATTACTGAAAACCCGTAATCTGACATCATAATGCTTTTAATTTCCAGAATGGACAAACTGTTCTTATGTTTGCTTGTCAGCAAGGGGAGGCCACATTTGTTCGAGAACTTCTCAAACACGGGGCTGACGTTAATGCCATGGATAATGTATATTGTTCACTATTTTTCATAACAATTTGTGTCACATGCAGCACTCGACGAATTAAACATAGCAAATTTTTATTCACTTAGGACAATTGGACTCCATTGCTTAATGCTACCAAAGAAGGACACGATGAAATAGTAGGAGAATTACTCGAATCTGGTGCAGTGATTGAACATAAAGATCTGGTATATTTTTTACTTTATAACTCCACTTTTGGTGAATTGAATTGACAGTGAAAATTGAATTACTGTAGGGTGGATGGACGGCATTAGTTTGGGCTTGTTACAAAGGAAGAACGAATTGCGTCAAGCTATTACTGGAAAGGGGAGCTGATCCAAATGTCACTGGCCAGGTAAGGTATTGTATTTGATTGCACACTAATGCTGATTTGTCACACAGTTGACGTGTTGAAATATAACAGAAATTGAAGAAAATAAATTACTAACCAGTATCAGTTCTTGAATTATTACATGTTATGCGCATGCTCAGTGACCTTTTTTCTCTTTTCTCATGAGCTCATTAGTGTAGTGCTGTATGCTTTGTCCTTGACTAAATAAGCTGTTGATTGATTGATTGTGTTATGACATTTCCTTTCAACTCTGCTTCTATTGACACAAAAAATCCTTGCTATGATTAGTAGGTCTATTTAAGAAAGTTAATTGCCTATTGGGCAGGACTTGACCTCTTATTCTCGATATTCTCCATTCCTCAGTTAATTGTCAATTCTGTTTATTTGTCATGCAAAATTTCAGCGTAATGCCTTTTTGAATGTTTTAGTACCATGTGTCCTGCTTGGTGTGGGCTGCTGGAAGAGGTTACAAATCAATTGTTCGGCAACTTCTGAATTTCGGGGCTAAAGTAAATGTTGGTGACAAGGTAATATTTTTAAATTTATTGAAAATGTCTTTTTTGTGTGGGTATGTCCACTTTTAATACAATTATCTTTCCTTCACATAGTATGGAACTACTGCATTGGTTTGGGCTTGCCGAAAGGGATATGTTGAGATAGCTGACGAATTACTCAAGGCAGGAGCCAATGTGGACACAGCAGGAATGGTACAAATAAATTGTTTACGTAGAATTTTTACTGTAATTTCTATATATTAATCATGCAATTTTTTGTTTTTTGTAGTATTCATGGACTTCATTACTGGTGGCTACAAATGGGGATTATCCTGAGGTTGTTCACCTACTTTTGGATTATAAACCAAATGTGAATGCTCTGGATTGTGATGGTTGCACCGCTTTGATGGTTGCGTGTAAGGAAGGGCAAGCGGAAATTGCTTCAGCTCTTCTCAATGCTGGAGCTTATGTTAATCTGCAAGATAGGGTAAGGGACATTCTATATGTTGTAGTGAAACAACATTAACGTTTTGTTTTTGAGGTTTTTTTTTTCAATGTAATTTCGATTATAGAATGGCGACACCAACTTGATTCATGCTAGCAAGTCTGGACACCTTGAAGTAGTAGATGCCTTGCTGAAAAAATATGCTGATGTTGACATTCAAGGAACGGTAAATATAGCCATTTGGACCATTCTCAATCCTCTAATCATAAATCTATGATTTTCCTATCTTGGTAATTCAAGATGTGTCATTATTCGTTAAAGCAAACAAGCTACAATGTTTTTCTTTATTTCAGGATAGGAAAACAGCCTTGTATTGGGCAGTGGAAAAGGGCTTTGTTGATATCGTGAAATCTATTTTGCACACAGGGCCTGATTTGGAACTTGCCACCAAAGTTAGTAGCTTGAACTGCATTAGGTTGCCCAGTGTTGCTGTGCCTTTCTAATTTAGAATTTTATTTTAGGACGGAGATAGCCCATTGATGAAAGCAACGAGAAATCGCAATATGGAAATTGTTCAACTTTTGCTGGAGCGCAAGGCCAAAGTTTCAGCAGCTGACAAGGTACTGTAACACTTTTTGAGTACTTATTTATTCGTTGGTAGAAAACTAAATTTCCTTCAAATTTGAAACTTTTAGAAAGGGGACACGGCTCTGCATATTGCAATGCGTGCTCACAGTAAAAGCATCGTGGAATTACTTCTCCGCAATCCAAAAAACAGTCAGCTTTTGTATCGCCCTAATCGTAATGGAGAAACTCCATACAATATTGATTCCCGCCATCAACGGAGCATTTTGGGACAAATTTTCGGAGCTCGTCGATTAAACACTAATGAGGACAATGAAAACATGTTGGGTTATGATCTTTATGGCAGTGCGTTGGCAGACATTCTTAGTGAGCCGTCGCTGTCAATGCCTATTTGTTTGGGATTGTATGCTAAATGGGGCAGTGGAAAATCGTTCCTATTAGGAAAACTTAGAGGTTAGTATGCACTTTGCAGTGTACACGTATTTTCCGCATTTTTCTTTATCGTTTTAATGTGCATTTTCCTTTGACATTTCTAGATGAAATGAAAAATTTTGCTCGACAGTGGATTGAACCGACATTCGAATTTTCTTGGATTTCACTGATGGTTGTGATGTTTATATCTCTAATTTTTGGAATTCTCATTGGCTTTCTCTGCCGTATCTGGTATGCAGGAATAGCTGCTGGATTAGGCATCTTTATCATTGCTCAAATTTTTCTCGGTAAGCCAATTTACATGAGAAAAGTGAGAAAACAATTTGATTTATTTCGAGCATTTATCTGATATGGATCCATTTTTCAGCTGTGGTTCGATATGGATGCGAGCGGTATGATTGGCAATATTGCTATGAAATTAGTGTCTACTTGGCACGGAAGATGGAATCCCTTCGCCTGTTTCTTCAAGTTATTTTCTGTCACCCTCCTCAAAAGTTACCTTTGGGTGATGGAACTCATGCTCAGCATATAAGGTACATATTAAGATTTTGTGGGTGGTTGTCTTCTCAGTTTAAAAAGCGTACATTAGTTAAACATTGAAAGGTTGATTAATCGTTGTCAATTGTTGGACACTTATTCTGATCACCATGAGTTAGTTGCATACTTTTCATTATTTTCTTGTAAACTTATGGTGATAAATATTGAAGCTGTTTTAAAATTGTTGTGTATCAATGTCAGGGTATTTTTTATGAAGTCTTTAATTTATAGATATGTTATCCTGTTATAGATTCCTTTTCACTGATCAAACTAAAGTGAGTGGCTCAGGAGGCGATGGAAGTGTAGTTCAAATCGTGTCTTCTCTCTTTACTGCAATGGAACACGAATATGGGACTCTCACAACTCGTCTTTATACAGTTTTCAAACCAAAGCAAGGTACAAGTTGCTAAATGCAGCCAGTTATTTTGATACATTTTCCTATTTCTTGAAACGATGCTACAATATTAAATGAAAATCAGATGTACGGAGTTCAAGATGATAACCACCTTTTGAAATGATGTTTTGCAGTGACTTCTCCATCATGGAAATGGCGTCGCCTGTGCTGTGTGCCATACTTTTTCCTTTTTTTGCTGATGACCTTCTGCATAGTGGGCCTTTCTATCATGCTCGGGCTATATTTGACTGACATGGGTCACCTACTGGGGGCTGGCGGAGGCGACGATGACGGCAGTGGCAGCGGAGATGATGGCAGTGGTGATGGCGATGATGACGACGATGACTCTGATGAAAATGATCAAATAAAGCACATTGTGAAGGCTGTACTGATCACTGTGGGCTGCATCTTGGCTTTTGCTTTGATTGCCAATTTTTACACTCTGATTCGGATCCTTTCTGCCATCTGCTATCCCCGTAAACGAAGGGTAGTCAATCTAGTAGGTAACAGAAATGGCACCAAAGCAGATGCTCATCTACAGCCCTTAAGAGCCAATGTGCAACTCATGGCTGAAATGGTAGGTTCTCATGCTAATAAAATTACTAATGATACTTATGACATTTATAGAAAGTAGTGCACGTTATCATTTTGGGGTTTAATGCATATGATTTGATAGCATCACTTATTTATTCCTTTTATAGGCCAAGTGTTTGGATGGGTTTACGGGCAAGCAAACCCGCTTAGTTGTTATTGTTGATGGTTTGGATAGTTGTGAGCAGGATCGAGTTCTTCATAATCTTGACGCCGTCCATCTTTTATTCTCCGATCTTGGAGCACCTTTTATTATTCTATTGGCAATAGATCCTCACGTTATTATAAAAGTTAGTTTGCATTGGAATAATTATTTGGCACTTGAGATAAATGCGGATTTCTTTTTAATTGGCATATTTTTTTCTTAAGGCCATCGAAGTGAACATTCATAGAGTATTTCACGATTCAAGCATCAGTGGTCACAATTATCTTCGAAATATCGTCCATTTACCATTCTACTTGCAAAATTCTGGCCTTCGGCGAGTGAGGGTGGCTCAGAAAACTGCCCAGGTGCAGCGCAAAGCTCATCCAGGATGGAACGATGAGACCAATGCTGCTCTCTCGGCCCGGCGATTTTCGTCGGAATCTAGCATGTCAATTCCAGAAAGGGTGAAGCAGTTGCGAACAAACAGCAAGGGAAGCAAAAAGTTGAAACCGAGCGACAGCATTGCAAGTAGTGTTGGCAATGTAGGGCGTCCAAGTGGAGCTCAGGATCTCACTAGAGTGCTGCTAACTGACGATTACTTCAGTGATGTCAATCCACGGAGCATGAGACGTCTGATGAATGTAATGTATATCACAGGTCTGCACACATTTTTTTGCGTTTTGTATTTGCTGAATTTTCTTCTCAATTTTGTTTGTAGTTTTCCTAGCTCATGAAATATTTGTTTGACTTTTTACAGGCCGCCTCCTGAAGGCTTTTAATATCGATTTCAACTGGTATCATCTGGCATCCTTGGTGAACATTACTGAACAATGGCCATATCGCACCTCTTGGATCATTTTCTACTATGAAAAGAATGAAGAGTCCTTGGAAGATAACTATTCTCTGAAGTCAATTTACGATAAGTAAGTCGTAACAAACTGAGTAGATTATTTATGTTGCTTTAATCAACACCCAAGAGCCATGTAATGAAATTCATATTTCAAATTCTCCATTCTGCTCTTTTTCAACAGAATTCGTGATTTAATCCCAACTTCCAAAGAAATCGAGCCTTTGCTGGAAATTGACCGAGACGAAAGAAAGTTTGAAGTTTTCCTGTCTTTCCACAAGGGTTCATTGCATGTCAGCGATCTGAAAGTCTTCCTCCCATTCACAATTAATTTGGACCCCTACATAAGGAAAGAAATTAGAGGTATGGCAAACTCCTAAACACCTGAAAGCCCTCTATTTAACACAGCTTTGTCGCATCTATTTGACGAACATTTTCAATTAAACGATGAGATTAGTGAATAGTTTCTGATAAAAACAATTAATGCAATGAGCTAGTTCGGAGATCTTAGTTGTAACATTGTTCTATTTTATTGGTGCTTAATTTAGAAGAGCAACAGAGTTATGAGGACATGGTCCGTATGGAGGTTATGCCTCAAGCCGGTACAGCTGCCAACCCATGGATCCAATCGGCAGGACCTGGTGGTCCTGGTGGTGCTTTAACAGAAGGGCGTGTAACCTTACGGCGTAATCCAGGAATGTCGTCAAACAAGGGGGTTGCTGCTGCACCGCCTCAAGGTGGTGGATGGCTGTATCCCTACCCTTCACCCGCAATGATGGGCTCTGTTCTTCCCTCTGCCCCACCTCCAGTTTGGGCAGGGCCGCCTCTTCCAGCTCACAACAGACCCGTCGCA
Organism: Kryphioiulus occultus; assembly: GCA_034687865.1. NCBI lineage: Eukaryota > Metazoa > Arthropoda > Diplopoda > Julida > Julidae > Kryphioiulus > Kryphioiulus occultus. The sequence goes on along the minus strand of JAQGAF010001220.1, from coordinate 8,457 downwards.
TCAGCACCACCCGCAGCAGCACAGACTGGTCATGGGGATTCTTCAAATACTGGACATCCCGCACCTTTACAGGTTGATACGATTTCTTGCATTAGTAGTCTCATTTCACAAGTAACTCGCCTAATCTCCCAGCATCGAGCCATGCAAAAACTTGTCAATTTTCAAAATCATAGCAAATGCCTGGCTTGTTTGATAAAATTTCAACAAAGTGATAGGATCAATTTTGTCATAGCTACTTTGAAAACAATGAAGCATCATCTTACATCTACCTGATTGCTTAAAACCATGATTATAATGACATTTTTATCAGATTTTGGTTAAACTCGTTTCCTTTGTTGATTTATTTTAAGCTTCCATCAGGACAGAGTTTAGATTCTCTTTCTGTGGCCGGAGTTTGTGAACTGTTGTCGGATCTAGAAGGAATGGCCCCGAAAGCCATACAGCAGTATAAAGAGACTTTGAAAGAGAATAATATACACGGACGTGTGCTAATATCCTGTGATATGGACGAATTGAAAAAGGTGCACAAAATGTGGAATTGAAATAATTTCTGAGTTGGGGGTTGAAATTTTAAATCCTTTCAAGACTTCGTACATATCAGTTCACTAATATTTGAATTGTTTCAGGTCATGGGAATGTCATTTGGGGACTGGGAACTTTTCCGCATGGCCTTGCTGGCACTTCGTGATTCTCCCGAGGGTGGTAACTTGCTGAATCCTCAAGTTCGCTTCACGGGCCATCACCATCAAGCGATCGAAGAACCAACGTCCCTAGCCAAGGAGCCTATTATTGAACAAACTGACAGTGTGGCAAAAGGTATAGTCAGAGTTCACACTGAAATTGAATTAAAATCAATATTTTATAAGGAAATAACAACGTAATTCTCAAAAAGTATTGCTTGTGCTTACATTTTTTCAAATTTTCCTGAGCATTGCTTATTACAATTGGTGTTGATCTCTAAGTCAACTTGTAATTATTTTTTTTTCACAACTAGCAATACCGCTTAAAGCAAGCGATGATGCAGGAGGACGTGCCACACACAGGGAGCGAAGCGGCTCCACCAACCACAGGGAGCGTAGCGGATCTGTGAAATCGGTGAAACGCCATGTTGCTCCGTCGGCGTCATCGAGTCTCCAGAAACAGGTAGGAGACGAAAGCATCACATATATAGGCGATATTCGCCCCTCCTCGGTGGTCCCATCCACCTCCTCCCGCAATGTATGGTGCACATTTACCACTGACCTTTAAGTTGTATTTAAAACTTTCAAGGGAATGGATTTATTGGCTTTATATTACCGCCCCGTTATGCATGGCCAATTCTTGCTCTTCGTGTGGGACGAATTGGTTGGCGGTTCTCGATATTCCAGTTATATCCTCTCCCATCCCTCTTTTTATCGCATGCATGAATACCCACTATTAATGGGTTCTTATGATGGGACCTCTAAAAATGATGCAGTCTAATCACAGTAAAGACAATCTGATCTCGATTTCGAATCAAACATTTAGGGAAATTTGCAGTACTTTATTATTGCTGGTTGTGTTTTGGGGTTAAGGACCCACACGCACACACGAGCTTTTGCATTGAATTGGCATATCTTGCCATAACTATCAATAGTATAATTGTTTTAAATTACTGGGCACAATCGATAAAACTGAAAAGTTACAAACTCCATGGGGTTTACCGATTTTTCATCTATGGCAAAACTTTCAAATTAAGCCATCAATACCACATTTATTTTCTTCGCTTTATTGTTTTCACATTGACCTGAAGCAAATATCGTCATAGTGCATTGATGAATTACCAATTTAAATATTAAAGCAACAGACATTAGGTTTCTGATCACACTCAGCTACTGACTTGCTGCTGCTATTGCTTCCCTTCGCTCCATCCTATTTCACAATTGGGTAAGAGATTGGAAGTGAATACATGTACTGTAATGTATGGCTAGCAATATTCATTGTTTGTTAATTTCAGTTTTTATAACTCTTCTATCTTTTCTGTTTTGGGAGTGGGTCTTGCATGCTTGTATTTTTCTGCTTTCACCTTTTTTCTTCAATATTTATTTCAACTGCTTTGTGTTCTGTGTGGCTCAAAAAGTATCAGAACGCCTACCCAGGCTTCCCAATACTTTTTGGAATTTTTCTTACTTTGGAACAACTTTAAAAATAAGATCTTCCGAGCTTGAAAAGAAATTATTAAATCCTAGTGGACTTCCTAAATGTATTACCCAACACTAGATACTGGAATTCGTCTGCCAGTTTATAACCTATATTGACTACTTTTCTTCCAGAAATGATAATTAGCATAATGAACAAAGATGTGCCACGATGATATTATATTGTTTCTTAGCAATATTTATAATTTGATATTTTCCCCAGGGATTTTTTCCTATGAAGATTTTATTTTTTAAGTAATAATTATAAAACATTTTTAAGTTTACATGTTGTGAAACGACTCCGGTGCAATTTTAATTCTATTTTTTTAATAAGTATTTATGAGTTACATATCCGTTACATGTCCGTGGTGGATTACACGAAGCTCCTGCAATTACTGTAACTGATCTTGAAAACTGCTGAAGTAGATTAATTTAAACTGTTTGTTTCAATTTGCTTTGTAGTTATATAATTTTGTACATGTTCGCTAAGTAGTGTCGTAATGTTTTGTGCGATAGGATGAGCTCAGCTTTATTTTTTAATTGTGTGGCGTTCATCGAATATTAATTTAATAATTGCTTATTATTAAAGTAAAAAGGTGTGCGCCACATATGTCGAGCTGGCCTCGTATTTGCCTAGTTTTTAATTCATCGAATTACTTATTAAAATAGGTGCTCTTTATTTCTTTTCCGCATAACTATGCTTCAGTGATTTTTATGATATTATTTGTATGCCAAATTGTAGTTTTTTTTTCATTGGGAGATCCCATTATTTCTGGTGATGGAGTCAATAAAGTGGAAGGTGGTGGATCGTTTTGGGATGTAAACATAGCCTCTGGTGTCAGTTACTTTCAGAAGGTGTATTCCATCCTCATTCTCTGTTTCTTCGTGTATTATGGTTTGTTCGTTTGCCCATTATTTATTTCTGGTTTCATCATGATGTGATGATTCAGTCCTTTTTCTAATGGTAAAATGAACAAACTTCTTGGACAAAAAATCACGCTTTACTTCCTATCCAGACTTTTCGTTTTCTTCGTAACATTCTACCATTGGTTCGTGGGAAGCAAAGCAGCGGCAATGTGTTATTAAGCACGACAAATGTTATCACCGTAGTTAGCGAGCTTATATTTCGATCTGATGTACCTTGCTACACTGACCGTATATAATCATTCTTCAGTCACTTCTGTTCAACTAACCGATGACATACAATCATCAGCCATGAAAATACACTTCAACGACTTAATCATGTCCAATGCAAAGGTCCGATAGCCAAGTTTCTAAGCTCAGATCAGTGTTTCTGTCGAAGCCTTAGAAAAGGGGGCAATTCCACTGTACGATTTCACTTTTCCGCATGCTGTTAGAATTGTTCCGTGAAAACCTCTTCACTCTAACTCTGTCCCAATTTCGTCCTTCTTGTTTTAGACAAGTGTGATACCTATTTCTTGGGCAATCCAAGCTTTATTGATTTCGATACATGTGCCATTCGATTTTTGTGACTTTGCTGTTAGGTCACGCTGGAGGACCAGATGATCATGGGTGCCCTGCAGGGACTGAACGAGCAGGCTGAAGAAGACGCGAGGCTGGAGCGGCGGGCCAGTTCTGAGCAACGGGACCTGCCCGTGGTGTCCCCATCCGCGCTCAGCCCCATTCTGTCCAACCCCGAAGAGGAGGAGGACTCGATGAGCAGAAACATGCCCCTAGTGAAGGTCGTGCAGGACCTGGACGATGACAACACGGATGTGGAAGTGGAGGGGGATGAAGACGAGACCCAGGTACTATACTTGCAATCGTACCCCGCAACTCCTATCCTCAGCTCACCCATCGTTGAAGACTGTCGGCTATCCCCTCGATCGGCTATGAGGGCCGTGGTTGATCCCTCCGAGGTCTTTTGGGTAGAGAACCGTGACGGTGGTCATCTGCACGCCAACAATGTCATCGAGATGGACCACGTGGTGGAGTGGAACGAGAAAGCGGCCAAGATATCCAACAGTGCTCTGCATGGGGATGCGCCACCCTCCGGTGAAAACCACCTAAACCGCTTGAAAAAGCTGTTGGCCTCCGTGTCCGCACCAGGGACTGCCAGCAACGGAAGCATCCGTCGCGGCAACAGGAACAGGAGCACGTCCGGCAGTTCCCCGAACTATGACAGCGATGTGGAGAACCTGGAGAACGTGCCATTGGTCAATGAGCGCTTTCCGCCTGCCCTGCCTACCTGCAACTGGGCCATGAACAAGGTGGCCACCACCAATGTGGCCACTGAAGAAGATGCTCCGGAGAGCCACGTCAGACCCAGGACTCCGACACTGGCCATCGATGCCCCCTCCTTCCGACCATTCCGCACCATTCCATCTTGGCCGGACATTGGAGCGCTGGCTAACCCATCCACGTCCCGCTCTGTCCAGACATCCCCAATCAAACTTCCTGTGCAGAAGACGTGGGGCAATGGGGAGACTGGATCTGAGCCAAGGATGGCTCCTAGCCATGATCTGATCGAGATGCTTGGTGGAAGTGAAACTATTCTTTGATGATAGCGATGATCGATAACGCTTTGGTGAGACGCTGGTTGGCTGTTCTAACATTGGTTTTAATGTTTTTTTTTATATCGGTTGAATTAGATTAAAATATATTTGTTATTTAGCACTTGTTTTTCGCCTTGGGAAAAAGAATATTGACTCTGTTGGTCTCTGTTGCACAATGACTTGCTTTCGTCTGAATTCCTCTTAGCTTTGGATTATTATTTTTTTTTGTGACAGTGCCCAAGCAGTTTTCCAAGCCACCATGAAGTACAAGTTGCTAAGTAAATATGCTACGATGGGCATTTAATTGGACATCTGACCAATCTTATCTGAAAACACATTGGCCAAAAATGGCCGTGTCTTTCACGTTTGATGTGCTTTTATGAAACTGTTTGAATGGTTTGGGCGTATTAGGTGATCAATTTGTATTGGCAGCCATTTGCGTTTCAAATGACAAATTGATTTATTGATTTACAATTATTATGCTAGTTTTCTATTGTCACGTAGCATACCAGTTAATATTCTTGTGTTGTTTTACTCAATACTATTACTACTGGTAACATAATCGGTGTGTACGTTTGGTTCCCTCGCATTGGGCCCTAGTCATACTTCTGGAAAGGTAGTCTTGCTTTCGTTGTTTGCCATTGAATTGTGTTTTTCCTCGATGCAACTTTCTGGCATATTAGTCTTAAGTTTCTTTTGCTTAAAGTAAGCTCATTGGGCTGGATGATTTCATGGATTTTATTGTAAGGCTATCTAGTCTGAAGGGAAAGGTTTCCAAAGCTCTGCATCTGTATTTAGAAATTGATAATAAATTCGGATAATTAAACTCTTAACGACAAACTATGGTGTTATATATGTAAGAATGGCTTCTGCAGCTTTGACAGGAGAATTATAATTCTGGATAGTAGCATAATAATAAAAAATCGATCTGATTTTTTTTATTCATAAAACATTTTTCAAAAATTGTTTTATTTTTATAAATTTATTATTTCGTTTTTTTCGTGCTACGAGTAGGTAACTTTTAGCAAATAATCAATTGCACATGACTTGGTGTACAGATAGAGAGAACGACTACTGTTACTGTACTGTACATGACTACATGTAATGCAGATGTGTTCTGGGACTTACTTGAATCAGTTAGCCACCCTGTGTTTTGGTTACGGTATGTGTAATTCAGTTTCTAAATTGACCGGTAGATGGCGCGCTGTGTCTGCATTCCGACTTGATTTCTGTATTCTTTTTTTTTTCGTTTCAAGATGGCCGTTTGTTGTCGGGCAGATTGAAGTTTGAAATCTCGTCTGTTTTAACAGATTTAAAGGTAAGCGTACCATCCGTTTTTCGCATGGTATTACCAGTGTTATGTATTTTATAGCACTGTGTGCTAAAACGCTAGTTTTTCGCCATTTATCTAGTTGTCTCGCTTCGCAAGAGACTGTCAGTCAGGCACCCGGCTTTGATTCGCATTCTTTGTCATGAAGGTATTCGATGTTATGTTAGCCCTAAGAGATATATCACGAAAGTTGCGTATGATTTGGTCGTATTTTTAGCGAGTTCATTGCCTAATTTGTCAATTGCTGGTTTTTGTAACACTCAGGCTGTGAGTGTCGCTCGGCTGTCTCGGGTGCAAAGCACTCTACTGCCAATGTTTCGAGCAATTTGCTTTTTCCCGCCATTTTCTCATCCCTTGAAATTTGGCTTGCCTGGTGTACAAATTGGTTTCCGGTGCATGTCAAAAAATGTTGCATAAAATGTGAAAAGTATGCTATGTTCTAAAATATCACTTGTCATACCATGTGATTTCACTGATTTATGGTTATAGATATACACAATCTGCTATAGGCGAAATGCACGGACTGGGTGTATGTATAGCAAAAAAAAAGGCGTGGTTACGGGATGTAATTTCTTTTTTGACCAATCAAAAGTTAACAAGTAACATTACATACATATTCTGGATTCTAATTATAGAATAATTGAAAAATTTAGTTACCTTTAAATTGTTACTATAAAAATGCCTGGACATATCCTTGGCTGCTTGGCATAAGCCATGATGGACAATTCTGACTAATTAAGTTCGCCATTCATAAGAAAAAGGACAGACAAGTAATAAATTACCTACAATTCGCATACTAAGTGCCTTGGTGTTTAAGATTAGGGTAGTTTAGGCTAGTTGATGAAATAAATTGCTGATATCAAAGCTTGTTCAAGTGTAAATGAATGGTTTTGCTTATTGAAAGCTACTGCAAATGGAGTTTTTTCAAGTTTTTGGAAATAATTATATTGAGTCCATATGTGTGGTAGACTTTGTTTGGGTATACCCCACAAATTGTAATGAAGGGAAGCCGTTACGACATTGCAGAATCCTTCATTAATGGATTGAACAATGGCGTTTTAATCTCTATTACTAATGAATTCTGATACACTGTATATACGAATTCTTAAGCCTCTGTAGGCTTGCGTCACATTTTCTCTGACATTTGTTTTACAGATGTAGTTCTATTTGCAAAAAAACAGAGGCGAAATTGCGAGGAATGACACTGCTGTAGGTTGCTTGACGGTAACGTCTTGCATCTTACATTTTTGAGATACTGGATCGAAAGCACGTTTTTTTTTAATTTTTCCCAGCATGGTTTTTAGGCGGATGGCGACCGTCAAATCAACTCAACCGAGTCAACTCGTGTCCATGTGGGAATGCTTCCCAAATTGATCAGCAATCTGTAATGGTTCTTTAAAAGCAAATTGCATAATTGATGTATTTTTTTCTTGCTAGACAGTTTATTAATAAGCGTTTGAACAATGGTGCAACTACTCTGTAAATATTTTATCAGAAAGCATTTGGGACACTACGAGATTATCGCCAGCTAGCACATTTATTTCGTGCCATTTTCCATTCTTCGTCTTGTTTTGCATAAATGGCAGTAATAACCATTACGTTTACAAAGTTTTAAACATTATCGGTTATTTCAGCGTAATGCATGGCTCAAGTAGTACACGTATACGCTGGAAATGCAGTCCTCCGAGCTAGCTACAGTAAGTATTTTCCATTTGACTGCAGGCTTTCGCGAATACAGGGAATGAATTTCGCCTAACAGTTATGTAAATATGAAACAAGTTATTTGCTTTTCTGAAAAGTAGCCTTGAAATGCTATTGCCATGGCAATAATGACGACGTGAAACGTAGTCTCTTACAGACCCCCTCGTAGCGGTTTATCTGAAGGACATTGCTTTTGAAAACGATAACAATATGCAACAACAGCTTTTGTTCGTGTATTGTTCAGCCATTTGAGTTTTACGAGCGTTGAATTTTATCCGAGCTTCAGCTCACTTTTCGAAGAAAGACTTGGAAATGTACGGCGACATCGTGAGCCATCAAGCAAGAAGTCTTGTATAACTCACGTACAATTAACAGTACATGCAGCATACTGAGAAATAATTATGATGAGTGATCAGACTATAATACCTGATCTAAACTTTCACAATCTTATAATATAGATTACAGGGGGAGCTAAATAAGTGGGGCTAATAAATTATTGTAAAAGCGAAATTTGGCTTTAACCTAGAATTTATTTATTAAAAAGTAGATTTAAAAAATTCGAAATTGCACGCGCACGAATTCGATTTTGAAAGCGTTTACCTCTCGTGCGTTCTTGCGCGTGCGATTTTGGATTTTCTTCATTTGGCTTTTTTAAATAAATGTCGAACTTTATTAGACATTAGAGAGTTTGCGCTCCACGTAAAACGTGAACGTGACGCCAATCTTTTTTAGCATTGCTGATGAATGGGAGCAA
>JAQGAF010001219.1:0-33808 GCA_034687865.1 Kryphioiulus occultus | reverse complement strand
AAACTTTGCCACAACCAACTTAATTTTAGAATGGCAGACTTTTGCGACCCATCTACAATAGGCCTATTGAGAATGCCGTATGCAATTTTTTTACAAACCTAGAAAAACTCGTGTAAATATTAACCATAAGAGAACGCCGTAGGTCAAATTTTTTTTTAAAAAAAACTAGTCATAATGCATTTTTAAAGACATTCTTAGGAATATTAATATTCAAGAGAATACCATGGGTAATTTTTTTAAGTAGCAATATTTACAAAAACCAAGCCACAAATGGTGGATTTCAGATTTCTTTTTTTTAAATTGTATGTGTGTAAATACAAATATTTAAAGAGAACGCCGTAGGCGAAAGTTTTGTTAAAAAAAATAACCATAATGCAATTTTAAGACATTTTTAAAAATATTAATAATCAATAGAATGTCGTAGACAATTTATTAAAAGAATACCAGAAATGATAGATTGCAGTCGAAATTTTTAGAAAACCAGATCTCAGATGATGAATTTTAGCCAATATCTGTGATATTTTTCTTTGCCCCATCAGTTTGCAGTAAAATAGGAAATATAGGAATCACTTTACAGCCTGAAATAGCTTTTCTGCCAGATTTGAGCAAAGTTTGAGAAAAATTCCAAAATCACTAGCATGTTACTATTTCAAAAACTTCAGTCCCATACTTTTCAGATAACTGGGGGATCTACCGTATTATATATGTCGTAATTTCCCTGATAACAACTCGCAAACCTCAAACTCACTTTTACGACATACCGCAGCACAGTAATGTTGTCTTCATGATGTTTTAGCAAGTAATCTAAAAGAGAATTATATCAAAATTACATAAAAAAATTGTTTTTCTAACTATAAGCAATAAAACTACATGTACTTGCTTATATACCTGTAAGCTTTCGAAGCCAGTGAGCGAAGCTTGCACGCAAGTTTTCACCTTTCAATGTTATTATACCTAAGTAATGGAACAATAATATCAAATTGTGCACTTATCACAGCTAAAGATTTTTCGCAGCATACAATCACAGTAAAATTCTTCTCAATAGAGGCAATAACTTAAATCATATAATGATTAAAAGGAACACATTATTGCAGAAAATGACTCTGTTATCATTCAAAATATTGCAGTTGAATGTATTTTAAAATGATTTTCTCCAACCTAAATAGTTAAGTGGTGCAATGCTGAGAACAGGCAATATAGAGGTACAATAATATAAGAAATATAGGAAAAATGGAAAAAATTATAGGAATTTTTTCTAAAATTGAGAACGACGTAGGCAATTTTTTTTTACAAAAACCAGGAAAACTATTGTAAATAGTAACATTTAAGAGAATGCCATAGGCGGAATTTTGTTTAAAAAAAACTAACCATAGTGTATTTTTAAGACATTTTTAGAATATTAACAATCAAGATAATGGCCCATGGCGTAGGCAATTTGTTTTAAGCAAAACCAGAAATGATAGATTTAACAATAGATCCGGAAGGCAACAGGCAATTTTTTTTCGAAAAACCAGATTTTAGATAATGAATTTTTGCCAGCATTTTTCTTTGCCACAGCAGTTTGCAGTAAAATATAGGAAAATATAGCAATTTTTCTAAAAAAATGTGTGGCTAACTAGAATACCTCAAGAATATAGGAAATATAGGAAAAATGAAAAAAAAAATATAGGAATTTTTTTTGTAAAAAAATGAGTAAATTATTCAGTTAGGAGTATTTCCAACGTTGCTCAAAGGCATGTGGTCATATGGTATACAATTTGCACACTTTTCATATACGAATATCAAAATGTTCACCAAATATTTCGGAAAAAAATTACATTTCCATGAACAAAACAGCAGTTCTCAAGATTTGGACCACAATGCAGATTATTTTAGAATGACAGACTTTTGCGACCAATTTACAATAGGCTTATTGAGAACGTCAAAGGCAATTTTTATACAAAAACCAGAAAAAATAGTGTAAATAGTAACGTCATAGGCGAAATTATTTTAAAAAAAACTAGCCATTATGCATTTTTTAAACATTCTTGGAAATATTAATAATCAGCAGAATGTCCAGGCAGTTTTTTAAACAAAACCAGAAATGACAAATTTAACAATAATTTCGGCAATATTTTTTCGAAAAACCAGATTTCAGATGATGATTTTTTGCCAGTAAATGGTATATTTTTCTTTGCCACAGAAGCTTGCAGTAAAATATAGAAAAATATAGTAATTTTTCTACAAATATAGGAGTACCTCAAAAATATTGGAAATATTGGAATCACTTGACACCCTGTGAGAAGCAACACAATCATTGTACATATGCATGAAGTCACAAATAAATCTTAGAGTTTTATAAAATGAATGAGCTACCTGCATCTTTTGTGTGGATGATAGTTGATGGCATCCTCATTTCGGTACGGCTGTCAGCCCTACAGTATGCGATAATATTGTAATGTTAGTGTATTCAGAATTAAGCATAAAAAATGGAATGACAGAAATTGAATAAAATAGCATTGTGAATATGCCTTGTCAACACAAGATTCTTTGCCATTATGTGGAGAATTTATGTACCTAAAGTGTTGACATTACATGTAAGACAACATGCATGAGTAATAATAAAAAAAACCTTTTCTAATATTTTGTTTGGGAAAGGAAACCCAAATGTCTCAGGCTGTAAAGCAGTACGGAGGTCGAATTATATAGGAAATATAAGAAAAATGAAAAAAAATGTAGGAAGAAGATAGGAAAAAGGAAAAAAATATAGGAAGAATATAGGAAAAAGGAAAAAAAATATAGGAAGAATATAGGAAATAGGAAAAATATAGGAAGAATATAGGAAAAAGGAAAAAAATATAGGAAAAATGGAAAAAAAATATAGGAAGAATATAGGAAAAAGGAAAAAAAAATATAGGAAGAATCACAAAAAATATTAGATTTTTGATCACATGTCTTCATATGCAAATAACTCATTTTTATTCTAAATTTTCACCAAATATTTTAGAAAAAATATAAAACTTTGATGAACTAAATAAACAACGGTTTTTAACCTTTGGGCCACAACCATCTTAATTTTAGAATGGCAGATATTTGAATCCCATCTACAATAGGCATATTGAGAACGCCATAGTTGAAATTTTAAAAATACTATTCATAATGCATTTTTAAAGACACTTTTAGGAATATTATTAGTCGAGAGAATGCCGTTGGCAATTTTTTAGTAAATAACACTTTTTACAAAAACTAGACCACAAATGATGGATTTCAGATTTCTTTTCCAAAAAAATTGAATGTGTGTAAATAGTAACATTTAAGAGAATGCCGTAGGCGAAGATTTAAAAAAAAAGCAAGTCATAATGCATTTTAAGACATTTTAGAAATATTAATAATTAACAGAAGCTGGTAGGCAATTATTTTTAAACAACACCAGAAATGATAGATTTTACATAAATTTTTAACAGATCTCATAATGAATTTTAGCCAGTATCTGCTATGTTTTTCTTTGCCACATCAGTTTGCAGTAAAATATAGAAATATACAGTGTATAGGACTACCCCATAACTACAGGAAATTTACAGGGTTCATACCAAAATTTGCAACTCCATTTCCCAGACTAAATCTGATCAATTTCCCTGACTTAGCAAAATAAAAAATATCACATGTAAGTAAAATTAATTGTACTTTCCACAGTTTGCCCAGTCAAATACATATATCTAATATATGTTACATTTTTCGCATGCATATATTTGATTTATTTCACAATTTTCATTTAATATTTAAAAAAATCGCATTTTCATTCCCCGCGACCCCGCATATATTTTAGAATTGAGAACGCCATAGGAAATTTTTGTACAAAAACTAGATCACAAAAAATTCTAAAAAAATTATACGGGTGTTTAAAGTTAACATGAGAGCAATTCCTGCAAAATAACATTCAAGAGAACGCCGTAGGCGAAATTAGTAAAAAAAAATGTAGTCCTAATGCAATTTTGAAGACCTTAGAAATATTAATATCCAAGCGAATACTGTATACGGGTCCTTTTGTTTTAAAAAATTAGACCAAAAATAACAGATTTAATATAGGCGGCGAAATTTTTCGAAAAATCAGTTATATTTTTCTTTGCCATAAAATATAGAACACTTGACAAACTGTTTCCTTGACCAACCCAAGAAGTTGTCCCTCAATTTAAACATATTTTTACGATGGTTATTTTAAAAGGGAACGCCGTAGGCGATATTTTTGAAAAACTACTGGAAATAACAAAGTGGAAGAGTAATTTATAGGGTGATTTTCACAACCTGACTCCCACCTGACTTTCCCTGACTTTTTGGGCAAAATGTCCACATTTCATTTCCCCGACTTTCCCTGATGGTATGAACCCTGATATAGTAATCACTTTACAGCCTTAAATGTCAAGTGTACCGATGCATTTAATTTGTTGCTGTTTTCGAGAAAACCATTTAGATAGACTGTCAAACCTTGCTCAAAGACAGAATGTAGAAATGTGTACTTGCAATGGAATGGAAGACTCTTCCCAAAGGGGACATCGGGACAAACACCCGAGCAGAACAGCGTGTATCATTGCGACACTTTGTCTCAACTCCTCCCTGAAATACAAGAAAAAAGATGTCTATGTTGTACAGAAAAGGACGTTAGAACTTTGAAACTTTAGAAAATTATCCAGTAGACATACAAAATCAGCTATGTGTCATTTTGAAGCAAAACATTTCAAGTTTATGTGAATGTGCAACTGACATTCGCAGTGACATTAAAGTTGCGCATTCACATAAAACTTGAAATGTTTTGCTACAATATAACACCATAACCGATTTTGAACGTCTATTGGAAGGAAAGTGCAGTATATTCAAATATAGTGCAGTTTTTGAATTTGAAGTAAAAATGGAGTTAAAGGCCTGCAGTAATACTGCAGTAAGCTTAATTTCAGAGAAAATTGGTGATTTTTCTACAGTAGTTTTAAGTTCGTTACTGCACATTTTTCTGCAGCAAAACTGCACTTTTACTTCACTATTACTGCGCATTTACTTCAGTATTACTGCACATTTACTTCAGTATTACTTGATATTTACTTCAGTATTACTTGACATTTACTTCAGTATTACTGCACTTTTACTGCCGATCTACTGCACTTTTACTTCACTATTACTGCGCATTTACTTCAGTATTACTGCACATTTACTTCAGTATTACTGCACATTTACTTCAGTATTACTGCACATTTACTTCAGCATTACTTGACATTTATTTCAGTATTACTGCACTTTTACTGTAAACGTAGTAAAAGTTAGTAAACTGCACTATTAGTTTAAAATGTGTGCAGCAAAAAGTAAAGGAATTTTATAGTTTTATTGAGGCTTATCTTCGTAAAAACTTGACATTTACTTCATGTTTACTTGAAAAAACTGCAGTTCGTTATTGCAAAATTTTCTACAGTGAAACTGCAATTTTGCTGCATATTTACTGCATTTTTACTTCAGTATTACTGCACGTTTACTTAAGTATTGCTGCACTTTTACTTGAGTATTACATGTACTGCACTTTTCCTTCAATTTTACTGCACTTTTACTGTAATTTGTAGCAAAAGTGTAGTAAAAGTGCAGTATTTATGCAGTAAAACTACAGTATTTGTGCAGTAAAAGTAAAGGAATTCTGTAGTTTTATTGCAGTTAGCTTCGTAAAAACCTAACATTTACTTCATGTTTACTTTAAAAAACTGCAGTTCAGTACTGCAAATTTTTCTACAGTAAAACTGCACATTTACTTACTTCAGTATAACTGTACTGTTACTTGAGTATTACTGCACTTTACTGTAAATTGTAGCAAAAGTGTAGGAAAACTGCAGTATTTACGCAGTAAAAGAAAAGAAATTCTGTAGTTTTATTGCAGTTATTTGCGTAAAAACCTGACATTTAGTTCATGTTTACGTTAAAAAACTACAGTTCATCACTGCAAATTTTTCTACAGTAAAACTGCCTTTTACTGCACATTTACTGCAGCAATACTGCACTTTTACTTCAGTTTTACTACACTTTAACTGTAGTAAATTTGCAGTACGTGTAGGATTTGTGCAGTAAACGTGCAGTATTTATGCCGTTTTACTGTGAATTTTTTCTCCGGTGTTATTGCCAACATTTCACACACAGTATGTATGTGATGTGAATGTCAATTACATTCGTGGTGGCTTCGCCAGAACTGACCTCTCTCAAAATGCAATAAGATGTTATATTTTAGAAGATGTAAACTACAATACCTTGACAATGAACATTTAGCTTCCATTGCTTCAGTCAATTTTTCCATTTCAGGCACTAAGAAAGCATCCACAAGTTGCTGAGCAAATTCCAGCTCTTCGGCACAACCAGTATGCCACAACATTTGCAGCTTTGGTGTCTCAATCGTTTGACCCCACACCTAATAAATTCAAATAATTTTCCATTATGCTGCAATCATGAAATACATGTAGAAAATGACAATTTAAAACAAACATTTAAAGCAAACGCACAAAGTCATGCATCTAGCCTACCACATTTGAAATCCATACACATCAATTTGTTTGCATGTGTATTTATGTACTTTTCAAGATTTTAATGTATCAAAATGCCATAGGGGAATTTTTTACAAAAACTAGATCACGAATTGAAGGATTTTAGTCCACAGTTTAGGAATTTAAAAAAACTACCAGAAATAATGGCTTTTTAGTGTGATGTTTTTACTGAAATATTAATAATAAATTGTTGAAACCTGCATTTTTGTTGGCTAATTTTTTTATAATGACGAAACTGTTGTAGGAATTCATTTTGAAAAAATTGGATCCATATTCAAATTTGCTAAGTATAATTTGATAAATTATAGCCTCCTATTTATCATTTAGAAACGCCATCGGAAACACTTTAAAAATTGACAATAAAAAATGAATTTGGGTTTTTGATGGAATTTTTTGTTGGAAAAAATAAGGTAATTTAGTGGATTTTTCCTAAGAAATATTAGGAAATATAAAATGATGATGGAAACGCCATACGCAAAATTTAAAAAAACGCGAAATTTAAAAACAAAAATTGAGAACAAATGCAGCTTTTCTATTGGTTTTCTGAGAATTTTTAACAACAAAATTGTTGTGACACAAGAGATTTTCAGTATTTATACGAATTTCCTTGACGTTTCCAGACCATATAAATTTTCATGACTTTTCTAGGTTTTCAACACGTCCAGTCACCAATAGGTGAGTCATTTATAGATTTGCTGAATAGATTTTTGGACCACAACCCACATAAATTTAGAATGACAGATTTTTGCTACCCATCTATAATAGGTCTATTGAGAACGCCGTAGGACAACTTTAGCCATAATGTATTTTTAAAGAAATTCATACAAATATTAAAATTTAAAGAGAATACCGTATGCATTTTTTTAAATAGTAGGGCCTAGTTATTACAAAAACTTTTCTAAAAAATTGTATGTGTGAAAATACTAGTATTTAAGAGAGCATCGTTGGCGAAGTATTAAATAAACTAGCCATAAAGCATTTTAATACATTTTTATAAATTTTATAATCTACAGAAGGTCGTAGCTAATTTTTTTAAAAGCAATACCAGATTGCTAAATTTATTTTTAGCAAAAGCAGATCTCAGATGATGAATTTTAGCCAATATCTGTTATATTTTTCTTTGGCACTACCGTTTGCAATAAAATACAAGAATATATAGGAATTTTTCTAAAAACATACAGAGGGTCGCAGGCAAAATTAAAAAATAAAGTTAGCCGTAATGCATTTTTAAAGAAATTCATACAAATATTAATATTCAAAAGAATACCGTATGCATGTCTCAAAAACAGAAAATATAGGAACCACTTTGGTAACGTCGCAGTTTAATAAGTAATTTGATGTTTATGGTAATCGGATAGATTTATTATGCTCAACATACTGAACTATTAACATAGCACATACCTTGATGGGAAGCGTTGCATCCACATCTTCAGAATTAATGCTTCTCTGTTCTAAGAAATATGTGGTGGTCAAACTGGTGAGCAGATTTTTGATTGTTTGACAGGTTATGATCCGCGCTTCTTTGCTATTCAGCTTGGAGATTTTTTGAAGCACTCTAACAAGGACGTCATGATAAGGAAGCAGAAGGAGTCCATCACAGCACACAAGCTAGGAAACAAAATAATTTAATTATGGAATTAATTCGTTTCTGTGAAAAATAGTTTAAATTAGCAGCAAAAATTCCATCTATTTAGATAATAATAGTGAATTATGAAAAAAGACAAAAGCAGGCTGTCAAGCTGTCCGGAGGTCGAATTATATAGCAAAGATAGGAAAAATGAAAAAAATATAGGAAGAATATAGGAAAGAGGAAAAAAAATATAGGAGGAATATAGGAATTTTTTTCTAAAAAAACCCAGTAAATTACTGCAGTTTAGAGCGTTTCCTACTTTTTAATTGAAACTTTTTAATTGCTCTGATTTTTTCTCTAAATTTTGACCAAATAGTTCAGATAAAAATGGCAGGCTTTTGCAACCCATCTACAATAGGCTTATTGAGAACACCATAGGAAATTTGTTACAAAAACTAGAAAAACTAGTGTAAATATTAACCATAAGAGAACGCCGTGGGCCAAATTTTTTTAAAAAAATAGCCATAATGCATTTTTAAAGACAATCTTAGGAATATAAATATTCAAGAGAATACCATAGGCAATTTTTTTTAAATAGCACTTTTTACAAAAACTAAGCAGCAAATGGTAGATTTCAGATTTTTTTTTAATTGCATGTGGGTAAATACTAACATTTAAGAGAAAGCCATAGGCAAAGGTTTTGTTAAAAAAATACTAGCCATAAAGTAAATTTTAAGAAAGTTTTAGAAATATTAATAATCAACAGAATGTCGTAGGCAATTTTTTAAAAGACAACCAGAAATGATAGATTTAATATGAATTTTAGAATTTTTAGAAAACCAGATCTCAGATGATCAATTTTAGCCAGTATCTGTTTTATTTTTCTTTGCCACAGTAGTTTGTATTACAATATAGCAATATATAGGAATTTTTCTAAAAATATAGGACTATATAGGAACCCCTCAAAAATATAGGAATCACTTTACAGCCTGTAAATCGGGATCAGGGATTGAGTTACTGTCATTTGCGAATAGTTTTCAAATGATTCTACCTACAATTGATAAACATTCCCCAAAACACGATTTCTCCATCTCATAACGTTTTTTTATTATAATCAAGATAGAAAGCTTTTAAATGAACACACTGTATACTATATACAATCACACATTTTTTTCAACAAAATATTTTCGTTCTTTCTGCCGCTGCACACTCAAAGCGCATGTGAAACTTGCCTTCCAGAAGTTTCCAAAGCAAGATCCACAAGTATATTATATTAAATATGAGATATTTCAGCTAATTTCTTTAAGTAAGATTATTGATTACTTTATTAAATATGTATTACCTCTTGTAATAGCAGCATGTTGAACAGCAACTCCTGGTTGGTATCCATTGCACTGTTCGTGGCCTCAAGGCAATTCTCCTCCACAATTTTGCAGATGGTGGGCAGCATCTTTTTAATGGTATATTTGGCATCGACTTTGCTTGTTGTTGCATGAACAAGTTTAGCAGCCAGATAACCAGAATCTTTAATGCCTAAAACACGTCCCATCACAAAATTGGAAAGCTTGCGGATGGCTGCCTGCAAGTAACCAAATAAACAGCTTTTAGATTAACACCAATTAATTTCCTAGAACCATATTCAATTAAATTTCCTAGAACCATATTCAATTAAATTTCCCTGACTTTTCCAGGTTTTCCAGACACTTTTTGGAAAATCTCCAGACTATTTAAAACAGAAGACTTTTAATCGACTTTACGAATTTTAACTTCAGAAAGCGTAATTCAAGTGTTTAACCTACCAAATTTTAAAACTTGTGCGTCATATCCGTGTGCATGCTGTATTTATGTTATTTTTAAGACTTTAATTTACATGAATTTAAGCAATTTAAGAAGTGCTAAAATCGTGTACAGGACCGTGTTGAGCAGGCAAAAGACCTAGAAATTTTAGAAAGTCCAGATCACGAATGATAGATGTTAGTTGAAATTAGTGAAAATTTTGAAGAAATAATGGATTTTAAGTGTATTATTAATAATAACAACAGTGTGAACAGCTTTTTAGGAAGTCTACATCACGAATGATAGATTTTAGCACAAAAAATTGTAAAAAGAAATAATATTAATAATCAACAACATGCCGTAGGAGAATTTTTTTGATAATTTACAAGACATAATGGATTTCACGTGTATGAATAATGAAGATGTGAACATTAGTGGCTGAAACCACTAGATGTCAAACACTGCATTTTTGTGGACTTCTATCAAAATTGTAAAAATCATTCTTAATGATGAAAACGCTTTAGGGAATTTTTTTTATTGAAGAAATTGATCCATATAAAAGTTAGGTAAATAACCAACTAACGTACTTATTTTTACAAACGCCGTAGGCAAAGCTTTTTAACAAAAATTAATAGAATAATGGATTTCAAGTTATTCTAGTGGATTTTTCATAAAAAACTAACATTATAATTATTGATATAGTAATTGTTGGTGTTATTGGGTTTATTTCCCTTAAGAACAAAATAACGCCACTGCATTGCAAGGCTGTAAAGCAAGTACGGAGGTCGAATTGTATAGAAAATATAGGAATTTATTTTAAACAAAATCAGTAAATTACTGCAGTTTAGAGAGTTTCCTATTTTGAACCCTTTTTTACACGTAAACATCTGATTTTTTTTTCTAAATTTTTACCAAATATTTTAGAAAAAATTTATATTTTCATGAACTAAATAAACAGCGGTTAACTAAAAATTCAGACCACAACCAACGTAATTTTAGAATGGTAGACGCTTGCAGCCCATCTGCAACAGGCCTATTGAGAACGCCATAGGCGATTTTTTTTGACAAAAACTAGAAAAACTAGTGGAAACATTAACATGTAAGAGAATGCCGTAGGCAAAATTTAAAAAAATCTTTAGCCATAACGCATTTTCAAACACATTCTTAGGAATATAAATAGTCAAGAGAATGCTGCAGGCAATTTATTTTAAATAGTACTTTTTACAAAAACTAGGAACAAACGATGGATTTCAGATTTCTTTTCTAAAAAAAATTGTGTGTAAATACTAACATTTAAGAGAACGCCATAGGCGAATTTTTTTTAAAAAAAAACTAGCCATAATTCCTTTTGGAATACATTTTTCGAAATTTTAAATCTCAAGAGAATGTCGCAGGCATTTTTTTTAAAACAAAACACGAAATGAGGCGAAATTTTTAGAAAAAAACATCTCAGATCATGAATTTTAGTCAGTATTTGCTATATTTTTCTTTGCCACAGCAGTTCGCAGTAAAATATAGGAATATAGGCATTTTTCTGAAAGTTGAGGACTTTATAGGACTACCTCAAAAATATAGGAAATATAGGAATCACTTTACAACCTGCATTGCTCAGAGGGGTCGACATCCCTATGCAACTAAGGTCAACTTGATCAAAATCTGGAATATTAGGTTGACTTACTTCATGTATTTGGGAAGAGCACTGGTTTAATATGAGGTTAAACACGCTGGTCATACAGTACTGCATCTGCACAATTTCGGTACTGACACCTTCCTTTACATTGTCAGGAGATTGCAATGATTCCAAGGAAGCGTTTTCAATAATGTTAAAACACCTGTTAAAAAAAATTAGTACATGAACTTAAGATCTGCATTTTTTTTTATAAAAGTAACCCTACAAGTACCTGTCCATAAACTGCAGGACAAAATCCTCAAATTGTGATGTGGCAGAACAAAGATCACGTTCCATCTAACTCAGAAAAAGATTGAATAAATAAAATAAATTACAAATCTACATTTTCAAAAACAATTGAATTCCACTAAAATAATAACAGCACCTCTGTAAGGTCATCATGATCAACCATCATCTGAGAACAGTTAATTAAAGGCACCAAGGTCACAAGGCAGGAAATAAGTTGAAAGGTAGCCTAATAACAAAATACAAAAGATCACAATTAAGAGTTAATTTCCCTGACTTAACTATGACTTAACTATGACTTAAACTTAACTATCTGCAACACTACAATTAACTATTTTTTCTGTCGGAATGACTAACTAAAGTTTTAATAGAATTGCCCTGACTTTTCCAGGTTTTCTAGCCACTTTTTGGAATATTTCCAGACAATTTCAAGAAACAATTTTTACAAATTTGATCCGAACAAATACACCATATGACGGATTTTTTTTGAAAAATTACAAAAATATTGGATTTTAGGATAAGAAAATTAATGATAATGATAAGAAATAATGAAAACGCCGTAGACGAAATTTTTAAACAAAAGTAGAACAAAAATAAAGCTTTTCTAATGCTTTTTCATCACATACTTATACCCATCAAAATATTTTTGCCATAGCAAATTCTCAGACATTATGAATTTCCATGACTTCCACCTGAATTTCCCTGACTTAGTGGTCAAAATGTCAACATTTCCCTGACCGCATTTCATTCCCCTGCCTTTCACTGGCGGTATGAACTAAGAGTTTAGCTCCTTGTTAACTCTCTAAGAAACTTCACCCCAAGTTACACATTGTTGGGTTCAGTGTGTAAATTGCATAGTCATCCGACCCGTAAATCCCTTGGTCAAAAGATGTTAGAAAACTCACCAGTGTTTTATGAATATCATTGGGATCGATTCCCGGCAAAGAAGATAAGAGAATAGGTAGCACATGGGTTGGTCCATCCGGTAAATACTTCCCGCCCTTCACCAATGGCAAAGCAACATAAGCAAGGCACTGTAAGACCGCGAGCAAACGATGGGGCTCAATGAGCGTCTGTGTTGCTGGATAAAACCTGCAGGAAAAAATTAAGTGTTGGATGAAATTAGTGGTGCATTATACAGTCAAACTCGGTTATAACAAGCATGAAATGATCGACCCAATTTGTACGTTATAACCGTTACAAGCTGTAAAGCAGGACGGAGGTCGAATTATATAGGAAATATAGAAAAAAGGAAAAAATATATAGGAAAAATGAAAAAAAAAAGGAAAAATATAAAAAATGAAAAAAAAAAGGTAAAATATAAAAAAAGGAAAAAAATGTAGTATTTTTTTCTAAAAAAAATCAGTAAATAATTGCAGTTTAGAGCGTTTCCTACTTTTTAATTGTAATTGCTCAAAGGCATGTGACCAGTTGGTATGACATTTTTAACATTTTTTCACATGTAAATATGAGACTTTTGTTCACATTTCTTCATATGCAAATATCTGATTTTTTCTAAATTGTCACCTAATATATCAGAAAAAAATTCAAATTTTCATGAACTAAATAAACAGCGGTTCACAAACTATGGCACACCCAACTTAATTTTAAAATGACAGACTTTTGCGACACATCTACAATAGGTCTATTGAGAATACCGTACGCAAATTTTTTTTATAAAACTAGAAAAACTTGTGTAAATATTAACCATAAGAGA
The DNA here is from genome assembly GCA_034687865.1 of Kryphioiulus occultus. Classification (NCBI taxonomy): domain Eukaryota; kingdom Metazoa; phylum Arthropoda; class Diplopoda; order Julida; family Julidae; genus Kryphioiulus; species Kryphioiulus occultus. The sequence goes on along the minus strand of JAQGAF010001219.1, from coordinate 20,288 downwards.
CCGCCATAAGGCCAAATTTTTTTTAAAAAAAACTAGCCATAATGCAATTTTAAAGACATTCTTAGGAATATTAATATTCAAAAGAATGCCATAGGCAATTTTTTTAAACAGCACTTTTTACAAATCTAAGAAACAAATCGTGGATTTCAGATTTCTTTTTTTAAAATATTGTATTGTGTGTAAATTCTAAAATTTACGAAAACGCCGTATGCGAAGGTTTTGTTAAAAAAACTAACTGTAATGCATTTTAAGACACTTTTAGAAATATTAATAATCAACAGAATGTAGGCAATTTTTTAAAAGAAAACCAGAAATGATAGATTTAATATGAATTTAGGCGGGCCACAGGCGAAATTTTTAGAAAACCGATTTCAGATGATGAATTTTAGCCACTATCTGGTATATTTTTCTTTACCACAGCAGTTTGCAGTAAAATATAAGAATATATAGAAATTTTCCTACATTTTTCTAAATATAGGAAATATAGGAATCAAGTTACAGCCTGCCCTCAACCTAAAAGTTCCAATTTTCTACACAATACTTTAGCTTCAGTGGAGGAAACTGCACAAACGTTACAGTAAAGTTCTGAAATACAACTGAAATTAACTAAGGCAACTATGCAAAACTTTGGTCCATATTTAACATAAGTCACTAGCCATTGAATGTGCAAATATCACTTACTCTCATTAAATGTTGGATTTTTGACATTTATTCTTTAATAAATAAATACACATTCGAGATGATGAAAAATATATTTGACTTATGATGATTTACTAAGATTTAAATAAAACCAAAGTTTTTTGCCTGGTATGCAATTACGCCTACTCATGTACACTTAACTGCTTAACTTAACTAAACTGCAGTTGCAGTTGCAAAAGATGACATTTTTTTAAAAACTAGACCCACATGATTGGTTTTATCCAGATTTCCAATAATTTGTTTACTTGGATTAATAATTTAAAAGCGCTGCAGGCAAAATTTTTATAGAAACTTAATATCAAAAGATGAAATTTTTCTAAAAAAAAAAAAACTAGATCAACTTGATTGGTTTTATCTAGATTTCCAATAATTTGTTTACATGGATTAATAATTTAAAAGCGACGCAGGCGAAATTTTTAAAGAAACTTAATATCAAATGATGAAATTTTTCTAAAAAAAAAACTAGACCCACATGATTGGTTTTACCCAGATTTCCACAAATTTGTTTATCGATATTAATAATTTAAAAGCGCTGCAGGCGGAATTTTGAGAATAACTAAATAACAAATGATAACAATTTTTAAAAACTAGACCCACATGAATGGCTTTACCCAGATTTCCATTAACTTGTTTAGTAGGATTAATATTTAAAAGCGCCGCAGGCGAAATTTTTAGAGAACTTGTCCCACGCAATTTGTTTTACACAGATTTCCACAAATTTGATTATTGAGATCAATAATATAAAAGCGCCGCAGGCCAAATTTTTAGAGAAACGCACTGTCAAACAACCGTTGGTTTTATCAAGATTTCCAATAATTTGTTTAGTTGGATTAATTTAAAAGAGCCGCAGGCGAAATTTTTAGAGACACTTAATATCAAATGATGACATTTTTTTTAAACCAGACCCACATGATTGGAGCCTGTAGGAGCCAACGAAATATTTCCATGGGCTATATATCACACTGGGTTCATTTAGAAGTTAATTGCTTAAGGGTGTTATGGGGTATAATTTTTAGAGCATTTTTCACAAAAATAAATTTGAAATTGACAAATTTCCAGTATCAAAACAAAATTCCGGTATTTTACAGTACAGTAGACACCCTGTTTTTCTAATGGAGGTTGCCAGTATTACGGGAGAAACCGAAGGAGTTTGAAATCTGCATGTGAACATACCTTTCCAAGATCTGAGGAACAATTAACTCAGGTCGTAAGATTGCGAGGTTTTTCAAGGCAACTGATGCATCATAACATCCAGATTTTGAGAACATGGCCAGCATGGCACACGGTTTAATGCATTTCACAAAAGCCGTAATGTCGTCTTCACTCAGATGGTGGCTTGTGGGTATCCGTGGTTCCCATGACTTCACAGGGTGTCTCTCACGCCGCAAACGCTTGACGAAAACATCTGTAAGTCTGGCGATGAATTGTTGTAAACGATTCTGCAAGATAAGAAATAAATAAGAAGCTTTTTAATGACTGAGATTTCCATACTAAGTTCATTATGACCAGGCATACGAAAGACTGAAACATGTACATGTATAGTGAGAAATGTCAGCCATAATAACAATTAAACAAATTCCACCATACTAACTCAACTAATGTTTTAAGTTAGAAAGAAATGATACAGAGACAATGGTTCAATTGATAAAAATGTCACGTTCTACTCCAATTTAAAATAAAAAGCAATCCAAAATCAATTGTCACTTCAAAAATAATATTTCATGAAATACATTTTAAAGATTGCTAATTTAAATAACTTAAGCCAAGCCCAGGCTGTCAAGCAGGATGGAGGTCGAATTATATAGGAAATATAGGAAAGATGAAAAGAAATATATTGGAAGAATATAGGAAAAAGAAAAAAATATATAGGAAGAATATAGGAAAAAGAAAAATCTATATAGGAAGAATATAGGAAAAAGAAAAATATATATAGGAAGAATATAGCAAAAAGGAAAAAATAAAGTATGAATATAAGATTTTTTTTCTAAAAAAATCAGTAAATTACTGCAGTTTAGAGAGTTTCCTACATTTTAATTGTAATTGCTCAAATGCATGTGGCTAGCTGGTATGCAATTGTTAACACTATTTCACATGCAAATATCAGATTTTTGTTCACATTTCTTCATATGCAACTATCTTATTTTTTTTAAATTTTCATCAAATATTTAAAAAAAATTAAAAATTTCATCTACTAAATAATCAGCGGTGAAGTCATTTTTGCGACCCATCAACAATAGGAATATTGAGAAAGCCATCGAAATTTTTTTACAAAAACTAGAAAAACTAGTGTATATATAAACATTTAAGAGAACGCCGTAGGCTAAATTAAAAAAAACCTTTAGCCATAATGCAATTTTTTAAGACATTCTTAGGAATGTTAATATTCAAGATAATGCCATAGGCAATTTTTTTAAAAGCAATTTACAAAAACTAGGCCAAAAATGATGGATTTTTGATTTCTTTTCTAAAAAAAACTAGCCATAATGCACTTTTAAGACATTTTTTAGAAATATTAATAATCAACAGAATGTCGAAGGCAATTTTTTTTAAACAAAAGCAGAAATTATTTTAGCCAGTATCTACTATATTTTCTTTACCACAGCAGTTTGCAGTAAAGTATAGGAACAAATAGGAATTTTTTCTGAAAATATAGGTCTATATAGGACTACCTCAAAATATATAGGAAATATAGGAATCATGTGACCTGCAAGCCAGATAACCAGTTTTATATATGTAACAACCCCATTGGCTTGAATTACATGCATTGTAGACTAATGCGAAAGCCATTAATTTAGAATCAAAAGTCAACTTACATTCCAAAAACCGCTATTAGATGGATGAAAAAAGGATTCCAGGCCCATAAAGAGTTGTGCAAGATGTGCCTGGCAATTACTATCAGCACCCTGCATCAACAAAATCAAATGTATTCAATAACAACTTGGAATTTCATATCATATTAATGACACTTGATTAATGAGTCAATACCATCATGGCGATGAACAGTGTTGAAACTGCATTGAGGTTGTAATGCTCCTTTGTTGACTGAAACCTTACTTGTTTCATATAAACAGGCAAATGAAAACTTCTCAACAAACGAGTTGAAAGCTAGAGAAAAGAAGTTATGACATATTTCATCATGACAAAGTTGAAAATACAGTTTAAAAATAAATTGCTGTAATGGAAGGAGATTATATGTTGATTACTATAGGACTCCTGACATATTGATTTCATAAAGTTGGTACCAAGACTTTGACATATTGTTAATCCAATACTAACATTACCAAAGGTTTTATGGGGTATATTATTAATATTCTATGTAATCGTGTAATTTCAGTTAGCACCTAATTCAAGTTCCCTGACTTTCCCTGACCTAATGCAATTTTTAAGACATTCTTCGAAATATCAGTATTCAAGAGAATACTGTAGGCCTTATTTGTTTAAAAAAAATTAGACCAGAAATAACGGATTTAATATAAGCCGACGAAAATTTTAGAAAAATCAGATTTTAAATGATGAATTAGACAGTACCTGCTATATTTTTCTTTGTCACGGCAATTTGCAGTAAAATATAGGAATACTTGACAAACTATTTCCTTGACCAACCCAAAAATTGAACATATTTCTTCGATGGATTTTAGCTCGTTTTTTTAAAAGGGAACGCCTTAGGCGAAAAAATGAATTGAAAATTAAAAATTTCCAGTCACAAAATAGAAATTCAAAATATTTTGAAAGTTTCCCCCTAACTTCTTGGGCAAAATGTCCACATTTCCCTGACTTTCCCTGACGGCATGAACCCTGCTTGAGTTTAAGCATAAATATCAGGGCTCATAAAGAGCTATCAACATACCATTGGAATATACGGGTTCCAGTCGATATCACCAATGTTGCTGTCAGCTAACCGAGAAAACAGGTTTACCATGCTCTAAAATTTAACAGACAAAGTGAACACAAATCCCAATTGCAAATTTTACAGAAAAGCAGTCAAAATTGCTTACAGATTCCCAGAGTGGAGAGTTGTGGCTTGCCTCCCAAATTTGCATAAATTCGTTGAACCACAGCCTGTAAATATGCAAACATTTCGATTCACAACAAAATAAAAAGAGTAAAAACAAGACTAAATATTTTTCATAAAATCACATTAAACTGTGTGCTACATTTAGGGGCATTTTTTTAACCATGCTGTATTGACTTTCAAGAATGCCACATTTTAAATAAATGGAAAATGAAGAAAATTGAATTGCTCATAATAATTCTAACACTGCTTAAGATGAACACTTACATACCTAAAGCACTGGCCTTGCTCGTGTGGCAGCAGCACAGTTGGAAGAAAAAGTTCAAAATACTGTAAGGCCTTATTCATTTGTGTGCGGACATATGGGCACAGCAGTGGTTTCCATTCGTCAAGCATTTCCTGAGTCGAGTTTGCAGGAAAATATCTAATCAAATGAAAATCAATAATAGTCAAATTGTTTTATGCGAGATAGAATGACCCTAAAGAAGCTATCATTCTGACTATTGGGACTATTGTGTGTCTAAAATCCATAATTTTAGATCTAATTTGGAGGCCAGTTCACTAAATTCGAAGTTTTTTCGATATGAAGAATGTGGTTGTAAAAGCTGGTATATGAAAAAAAAATCATTTTGTGCCTTAAAGACAGAATGATATTCTCATATGTTGGATGAGCTCAGTGTTGGCAAAAAAGAATTATGAACCTGGCATTTTCATGGTTTTTAGACCCCCTTGTCCGGTTTTTTATAACCCCCTCCCCATGTCCTATCCAATTTGGAAAAACACTTTCACATTGAAGACATTAGCCAGCCATATTTTAAAACTTGGGAATCATCAATTTGTTTGCATGCTGCATTGAGGTTCTTTCCAAAATTGTATTGTATTGAAGCAATTTAATTAGTAAAAGCTGGGAAGAGCAGGCAAAAATACTCAGATCTGATTGAAAAAGAATGTCCCCATTCAAACTTTTCTTAGAACATTTTAGAAAGTCTAAATCACAAAATAGTGGATATTAGCCAACAATCATGTTAAAGGAAATTATAATAAGCTTAATATTAATAATTAAGGGAATGCCATAGGCGAATTTTCAGAAAAATTACTGGAAATAATGGATTTTTAGTGCATTAGTAGTCGAACTCGGTTATAACGATCATGGTTATAACGAGATCTCGGTTATAATGAGCAAATTGACATGCGCATTTGGTTTATGCACATTTCCATAGAATCCTTCACGGTTATAACGAGGACACTTCTCCGATATAACGAGCAAATTTCCCAAAGTATAACTTCAGTTTTGGTGTCTCATATACATGTAGATATGAAGTTTCGAGTTTACCATCAGGTGTCCCTACAGACAATTTTTTTTTTCGCAAACTACAGAAAAATAAACATCCAGCCAAGGAAAAAGTCATTAGTCATTAACCCACCTACATATATGACACTTTGGGACGTTAAAGAATTAGGTCATCATCTTAGTGAAAGGGTTTTACAAAATGGATTTAAGCTTATGGAATTTCAAAGTAATCTTGTGTGCTTTTGTGTGACAAAATTAATTATTTAAGATCTAATTTGTATACAGATTTCGATGAAAATGATGTCGAGTGCTAACACATGGGGTGGTGGGTCTGTAAATCACGACTATTGTGACAAAATACATGGACTTATGCCTGAAACATTGTCTCAGCAAATAAATCGCATATTAATTCACGAGAAGTGAGTTATCGTTACACCTATGGCAAAATTAGCTCTTCACGGATATAGCGAGTAACGGTTATAATGAGCAAAATCGTTCGGTCCCTTGATGCTCGTTATAACCGAGTTCGACTGTATTAATAACGCTGTCAACTTCTTCAGGGTTCATCCTTCAGGTTTTCCATGTCTGGGGGAATCCTTATTCTTCTTTCGAAATTATAAAAATTATATTCACAATAATGGAAACGTTGCAGGCAATATTTTTGTTAAAAATTTTCTAAGTAGCCAAATTCCGCTTGTATTACTTAGGAAAGCCGTAGGCGAAATTTTTGTTAACAAAATTCAGAGGAAATAATGGATTTTAGTGAAGTTTTCACAAGAAATATTAGGGAAAGTAAATGATAATGAAAACGGGGTAGGCGTCCTTTATGGATGGCCCCAAAGTCAACTACATAATGACATCAAATTTTAAGGTTGCCAGAAATGAACCTGTTAACAAAAAAAATTACCGAAACATTAACACTTACATTCGGCAAACCTTTATCAACTGATGAACAGAAACATGAGAGGGACTATGAAAAATAAACAGATTTCTTATTAGTGCAAAAGAATGATATGCATTTTGCATGAATTGACACAAAAATATCAGCCTTACTTTGGAATGCGCATTATGGCTCGTTTCACCAATTTATTCTGCGGCGACACTCTTTCATAAACTTCGTAAAGAGGCCTCCATGGTATCACAAGTTCTTCTCTTGAAATCAGCTCCTTTTTCCTGTTGCAAATGATCATAGAGGTTACATAGATTAAGGATTACTTCACAATACATTTTCAATATGACCTGCGCAGGCATGTGGCCAGTTGGTATAGATTTTTCACATTTTTTCACATGCAATTATCTGTTTTTTGACATTTTTCCCATGAAAATATACTTTTTTCACATTTTGTAGCTAATGTTTTAAAAAAAATAGTTATTTCAAGAGCTATATCAGTGCATCTCAAACTACAGGACACGACCCACCTACAATACTGAGAACGCCATAGGGAATTTATTTTACAAAACAAGACCACAAATAGTGGATTTCAGCTTGCTTTTCTTAAAAAAATGTGTGGTGTAAAATTTAATATCCATTTTTTTAATTCGACCAAAAATAGATTTCAAGTGTATTTACACGGAAATGATTTTTTAAGACATAATGCATTATTTTCAAGATTCTTTAAATATTATTCTTCAAAAGAGTGCTGCATGCAATTAAAAAAAACTGATAAAAATAATCAAATTTTAGTACGTTTTTTTATGAAATTAAGGACTTTAATGGAGGGAGTTCCTCAGTTTCAAGCTGGATTTCTTATGAAATTCATTTTCTGTAAATTTTTCACATAAATTGTCCATTTTACCCAATTTTTCTCATTTTTTTTTCACATAAGGGTATCAATTTTCACATTTTTTCCACTGGCCACATGCCTACCACCGTGTTCTAATTTGAATTTGACTAAAGTTAGAACCGCAGTAAGGTGCAAATATCTGGAAGCGATAACTACCTGACTTTGTATATATTGTGTATTTTTTTCTAAAAAAGGACGTTACTAATTTTTTTTGCAGAATTCGTTATCATGTGACGAATCAGTGATTTGTCTAAATTTAAACTGCTTTCAACAAGTACGCATAACATACCTTAGATAAAAGACCAATTTTAACTGATTAAGTGTTACATTGTTGGAACATTTCAATTTTATCATCTAGGCTTAATGTATGTATAGGTTTTTATATTTTATATGTTTTATATATTAAGTTTCTTTTAAGGCCCTAAGAAAAGCCAAATTGCACTATCATAAAGATTCATTTGGCAATAATTACGTACAAATAAGTAAGTAATGTGTAAATAATTATGTACAAATCAGCATCATTGGTTAAATGATCAAAACTGTTTATCAAAACTGAAATCATGGCAAGTAGGCCAACACTTGAAAGTAATAAATGATTGAACTGCTACTTGCTTTAGTAAAGATGTCAAAACCCGAGCAAAATTATCCAATAAGAAAGGTTCCAAATCTGGTATTGTTATTAGTTGATATATCAAGTGGATGAATGCGATGTGATCTTCCTTAGAAAATTTCCTTCCATAGGTTGCTATATATCTGTAAATAACAATGTAACAATTAAACAAGCAATTAATATGTACTGTAAAAATAACACTTTAGCTATTAAACATGCAATTAATATAACAACTAAATCACCAAAGCAGAATTTTCCTCGAACGGTTTAGCATAACGAAAAGCTATAATTTCAGACATGTTCATGTCAATACACACAACAGGGTTCCCACTCAAATTCTTAAGTATATTTTCCTCCCATTCCATGACAACGTTCCAGTCATTTCCTTGGCATTTTTTTTAAAAAAAGTAAGAAAAATGAATGATTTTATCTAAAATTTCACATAAATTGCGATTTATTGACTAGTCACACCTGCATTCATTCTGTTCACATTAGCAAAAATAAACATGGTTAACAATTTTCTAAGGCTGAAATTTATTGCATTAAATTACTGGTTATTTGAAGAAATTTATTTCAATAAACTTCTTTAATTAACTGTTAAGATGGATAAAACTATACTATCACAAATAATTAAAGTTCATTTTGTAAACATTTATTAGCCTCCAATGTGACAATCATACTACAACCTCTAGAAAATAAATCAAAGCATGGTGGCATTAAGTGTTATTTGCAATTAACATGTTCTAGAAATTTTACCAAATGAAAACAAACATTTAAAGGCGATTTTGTCTGAATAGTGTAAAAATTGAAAATCATTAGCTATTTTTCTATTAATGTGAAATGGATACCAGCTATAGAATACCAAAAAGTGAGTATACCAACTCCAATGTAATTGGTTATGTGGGTATTGGTATATTGGAATTTTCACTGGGGAACAGTTTACACGTACAATTTTACAAACCTGTAAGAACTGATGTCCACGAAGATCCACTATCAAACCAAATGTCCAAAATATCTTTCCCACGGTGGTACGTCTTAGTTTTGTCTAATCCACTTTCACTTTTCACATCATCAGGTAGTAACTCATTATCAGGTAACTTCCACCAAAAGTCGGCTCCATGCTTATGCAAAAGTTTGATGAAATGAATAATCATTACCCTAAAATGAATTTTTTTAATCGAACATAAAATTATGTGTATGGCATAAAAATGCAGGCTTTGTTTGGTGTGTATTGAGTCTTTGCATTGACACAGAATTTAAAAAATTGAGTTATTTTATCAAACTTACGCATTCAAAAAACGTGTGTTATCAATTAATAGCAATAACAGTAAAGTGGAATTTCATTCATGAACAACATGGTAGCAATTCATTTTAAAGCTTACTGAAAGGCAAATCTAACATTTCTCATTGTAGGCTGTCAAGCAGTATGGAGGTAGAATTATACAGGAAATACAACTGTATATGACAAATTAAAAAATAGAGAACGAATATAGGAAAAATGAAAGAATATAGGAAAAATGAAAAAGTATAGGAAGAATATAAGAAAAAGAAAATATACCAAGAATATAGGAAAATGAAAAAAATACAGGAAGAATATAGGAAAAAGAAAAAAATATAACAAGAATATAGGAAAATGAAAAAAAAATATAGCAAGAACATGGGAAAAATGAAAAACAAATAAAGGAAGAATAAATGAAAAAGAAATAAAATATAGGATGAATATAGGAATTATTTTCTAACAAAATCAGTAAATTTCTCAAAGGCATGTGGCCTGTTGGTATAGGCGTACAATTTGTAACAATTTCACATGCAAATATCACATTTTTGCTTACATTTCTTCTTATGCAAATATTTTTTTTCAAAATTTTCACCTAATATTTCCGAAATAAGTTAAAATTTCCATTAACTAAATAAACAGAGGATCTCAATACAATAATACAATAGGCCTATTAATAACACCAAAGGCTAATTTTTTACAAAAACTAGAAAAAACTAGGGGAAATATTAACATTTAAGAAAACGCCAAAAGCGAAATTTTAAAAAAACTTGCCCAAATGCATTTTGAAAGCCATTTAAATAAACTGAAAACTGGCCATAATGCATTTTTAAAACGTTCTTTAAAATATTTATAATCAACAGAATGTCGTAGGCAATTCTTTTTAAAAACAAAACCAGAAATGATAGACTTAACATTAATTTAGGCAAGCCACATGCGAAATTCTGAGAAAAACCAGATCTCAGATGATCAATTTTAGCCAGTATCTGCTATATTTTTCTTTGCCACAGCATGCAGTAAAATATAGGACTAGATAGGACTACCTTTAAAATTTAGGAAATATTAGAATCACTTTACAGCCTGCCATTGAAAAGATTTCTTAAAAGTTAAACTTAAAATACAAATTGGAAACTACTCACCTATTGAAAACAGCTTCACTAGATGTGTTATCGTAAAATACTGGAATCGGCACGCCCCAAACCCGTTGTCGTGAGATGCACCAATAAGGTCGATTCAAAAGTTGAGAAATCATCGTTTTTTTGGCATTATCTGGATGGACTTTTACATCCTGCAGGCATCTCTTAAAAATAAATGTTCAATTTTAGTGTCAAAACGAGTTGCAGCATGTGGTCAGTTGGTATATAATTTTCCAAATTTTTTTACATCTAAGAATCTGATATTTTTCACATGTTTTCATATTTTTTCGAATAACAAATCTGATCTTCCACATTTATACCCATTATTTTTGAAAAAAATTGCTATTTCAAGACGTATATCAGAGCGTCTCAAACTAAAAAATGCGACCCACCTACAATTTGTAATTTTTTTTTGCAAAACTAGACCATAAATAGTGAATTCAGCTTGCTTTTCCAAAAAAATCTTATGGGGTAAAACTTAATATCAATGTTTAATGCGAATTTTTTTAATTCGACCAAAAATGGATTTCAAGTGTTTTCATGGAAATGATTTTTCAAGACATGCATTATTTTTAAGATTCTTATAAATATTAGTCTTCAAAAAGAGTGCTGCATGCAATTTTTAAAAAAACTGGTAAAAATAATTAAATTTTAGTACGCTTTTTATGAAATCACGGACCTGAATGGAGGGGAATTCATTATTTTAAACTGGATTTCTTGTGAAATTCAATTCCAATGAATTTTTCACTTAAATTGTCATTTTTACCCAATTTTTCACATTTCCCCCCATTTTTCACACAAGTGTATAAATTTTCACACTTTTCAAGTGTAACAAAATTAATTTCAAATGTATTTTCATGAAAATCATATTTAAGACATAATGCATTATTTTTAAAATTCTTATAAATATTAGTCTTCAAAAGAGCGCAGTAGTCAATTTAAAAAAAAACTGGTAAAAATAATCAAATTTTAGTACGTTTTTATGAAATTAAGGACCTGAATGGAGGGGGAATTCATTATTTTAAACTGGATTTCTTGTGAAATTCATTTCCAATGAATTTTCCACATAAAATGTCAATTTTACCCAATTTTTCACATTTTTCACACAAGGGTATCAATTTTACCATTTTTCACACTGACCACATGCATGCAAGTTAAAATTAAGTAAGAAGAGGAATTTACAACTGCAATATCCTTGATGCTGGATGTGTCAATAAACCACTGCTTGCTTGCTCGCAAAATAACCGGTTGCTTGCTTCTCCAATCATACGGGTATTTATGAACATACTGTTCTAAATGTAGCGCATTTTCTCCTAAAAGTTTGATGACTTCTTCGCTGCCTTCTTTGAGGACAAACTTCCCACCTAAGTCCGGTCCCAGTTCCTCGTCAAACTTTGCGCCTTCATCGACGAGACATTTCTGAAATCGAAGAAATAAACTTCAGAAAATCAATTAATTTTTCAAAATTTTTCAAATTTATCAAGCAAATTCACAAAATTTATAGGGTTTGAATATGGATTGCTTACAACTTTAAAGGTTAATAACAGGACGCAGTGGGCTAAAATCCAAAATTCTTGGCCAAAATTCTACAATACTTATTGCGTGCTAAAATGCTTATAAATGAACAAGACATTACTAATAATGATAAAAATCATCAAGTTTTGATGTAAAGTACTGTGGAGATAAAGTACCGAATGTCCCAAATCCATAAACAACATTGTGTCATACTTGTCAATATTAACATTTTAGTGTTTGCATTTTAATGTTTGCATTTTAAAACTTTGGACCTATTGAAATATTATAATTTGTGTTGAAATTGTTTAATCGATCATAAATTAGACTGCCATGTAGAGTGTTACATAAAATGCATAATTGAGGCACAGATGCGGGTTGTGAGAAAGCAGAAATTTCTGGGAAAGTAGCATACACATTTACTTGTATACATATTCCAACAAATAACAACTGCTTTTTATCAGGGAAATCCAATTGCTCTGTTTTCTTGCAAATGTTTTCAATCTCTCCAGATCATCCAACAACACAAGTTACCCCTTTTGGAATAGTCAGATTATTCGACCTAAATCAATTCGGTTGACAAAAACGCCGATTTTCATCATAGAAGCAGATATCATATTTTTTTTTAAAAAAAAATCAAGTAGAAAATAAGTAAATCTAACAGTTTATTATAAATAAATCTCGGAAAGTATGTTCTCAAGGCTGTCAAGCAGTACGGAGGTCGAATTATAAAAAAAAATATAGGAAAAATGAAAAATAAAAAAAAAAAAATAGGAAGAACATATAAAAAAAGGAAAAAAATACAGGAGGAATATAGGAGTTTTTTTTTTTAAAAAAATCGCTAAATTACAGCAGTTTTAGAGAGCTTCTTACTTTTTAATTGTAATTGCTCTGATTTTTTTTCGACATTTTCACCAAATATTTCAGAAAAAAAAATTTCATGACCTAAATAATGAGCGGTTCTCAAACTTTGGACCACAACCAACCTAATTTTAGAATGGCACACTTTCGCGGCCCATCTACAATAGGTTTATTGACAACGGCACAGGCAAATTTTTAAAAAAAAACTAGTGTAAATATTAATATTTAAGAGAACGCCATAGGCGAAATTTAAAGAAAACCTTTAGCCATAATGCATTTTTAAAGACATTCTTAGAAATATTAATAATCAACAGAATGCCGCAGGCAATTTTTTTTAAACAAAACCAGAAATGATTAATTCAAATATTAATTTAGACCAGATCTCAGATGATGAATTTTAGCCAGTATCTGCTATATATTTTTTTGCCACAGCAGTTTGCAACAAAATACAGGAATTTTTCTAAAAATATAGGACTACCTAAAAAATATAACAAATAAAGGAATCACTTGACAGCCTGTTATCACCAATGTTATTTTTTCATGTAAACCAAATTATTCGGTTTGCTTCCTAATTTCTTCAATAAGTTGAGAAAACTTCCCCGAAATATGCATTGCGGGCTAATTTCAGACAATATCAACCATTTCTCTTCAGCTCAATCCATTATATCAATAACAGATCCCCAAACAACACAAATTAGCGCTTCATAAATATTCATCCATAGCAACCTAGGCTAACAAAAACCCCTCTCTTCATCATAGCTGCAGATACTTAGCAGGAATTGTTGACAGAATTTGGTAGAATATAAACCAACGTAACTGCCCATAATCGAAATGTCAAAAAAGCAACTACATTGTATCCAATTTACAGTTTGGATGTTGTGTTTTCAGCACAAAAATGCTCTAAAGTCATCCAGCAACAGAAACCATAGTGCTGAAATTCTCAAATTATTCCTAACAAAAAATGTCCAGCAACTGAATAAAATGCCCAAAAAATAGCGTTTTTCATTGCAAACTCAAGCTACCTTTTTCATGCTGCGATCAATATCTCTAATTAGCCTTTTATAATGCTTTCAATGCCTCTAATATATGAGCAAGTATCTGTTAAATCATGTTAGGCAAGAATTAGACAACTTTAAAGAAAATATTTTGACTTTTGGCCAGGTTTTTTTGGATTTTAGCCCACTGCGGGACATTTAATTGCCATATGGGAACAATGTGGTTCATGTGACACATCAACGCCAGTTTTTTGTGCCCAGTCTATATCATCACATCACTACCGATACATTGAGCATGAGAGATAACTACTGGTACTTTTCAGTAATTTTCCAGACATGTGTTTTGTTCGGTTGTTAACTGGGGTCAAGAGTAACAAAAAAATATGAATACAACAAGACCTACGAGAGACAATTTGTGCTCCATAGCCACGACAAAATCCTCCGGTCCATGTGCGGGAGCAGCGTGTACCAATCCGGAACCTTTTTCCACAGTCACGTGCTTTGCGGGTAGAAACGGAAGTTCAACGCCGGATAATGGATGAGTGTATGTCCCACCCTGTAATGCACTACCTGAAGAAATGGTACAGAAAAGTTAATGAAACTCGTTTTTGAAACTACGGTTATGCTGAAATGAATGTTCAGGTTCAACGTTTTTTTACGGACAGCATTACAAATACAGGCATGTGGCTTGTTGGCATGCAATTTTTCACATTTATTAACCTCCAAGAATCTGATATTTTTAATATTTTTTCACACACAATTATCTGATTTTTTCACATTTTTTCACATGAAAGTATCCGAATTCACGTATTTTACCAAGAGTCTTGATATTTTTCACTTTTTTTTACGCGCAATTATTGTTTTTTTTACATTTTTCACATGCAATTATTTGGTTTCTACACATTTTTTCACATGAAAATATCTAATTTTTGTCACATTTTTTCACATGGAAGTATCCGATTTTTTCACATATTTTACCAAGAGTCTGATATTTTTCACGTTTTTTTACATGCAATTATTGGAATTTTTTTCACATCTTTCACATGCAATTATTTGGTTTCTTCACATTTTTTCACATGATAATATCTAATTTTTTTCATATTTTCTTCATGTGCAATCATTTGATTTTTTTCATATTTTTTCACATGCAATTATTTGTTTTTTTCACATTTTTCACACAATATCTTTGAAAAAAAAAGCTACTTCAAGAGCTAAACAGTGCATATCAAACTAAAGGACATGACCCACCTACAATATTGAGAACACCACAGGTAATTTTTTTTACACAACTAGACCACAAATAGTGGATTTCAGCTTGCTTTTCTAACAAAATTGTATGGCGTAAAAGTTAATATCAATGTTTAAGAGAACGCCGTAGGTAATTTTTTTAATTTGACCAAAAATGGATTTTAAGTGTATTTTCATGGAAATGATTTTTTAAGACATAATGCATTATTTTTAAGATTCTTATACTAGTCTTCAAAAGAGCGCCACATGCAATTAAAAAAACTGATAAAAATAATGAAATTATAGTAGTTTTTATGAATTTAAGGACTTGAATGGAGGGGAATTCCTCAGATTTAAGCTGGAATTCTTGAGAAATTCATTTCCAATGAATTTTTCACATAAATTGTCATTTTTACCCAATTTTCCACATTTTTCACACTGACCAAATGTCTGCGTTTATTACCTTGAAATTCCTTGACTACTTGAAAACGTGTTGAAAATTGTTGTTCAAGTCGCTCCCTTGTCTCTGAAGCTATTAAAAGTTGATTCTTGAAATTCTCACATGACACAATAGAGTACCTGGAAATACAGTATCAAAAAAGTATGTCAGCTACATGTATATGAAAAATTTCCCTGACTTTTCCAGGTTTTCCTGACAATTTTTGGAAAATTTCCAGACAATTTCAAGAAACACTATACAGCTTTGACACAAACAAATGCCATAAGGCAAAATTTTTAGAAATTATAGATCTGATCAACAAATGATGCCATTAGCTAAAAATTTTGTAAAAAAGAGATAATAATATTAATAATTAAGGGAATGACATAGGCGAAATTTGTGAAAAATTACAAGAAATTTTAAATTTTTAGTGTATTAATATTAATAACTTAGCAAAACACTAGTTCTCAAATACAGCAGTTTTGTGGAGATCTTTCAAAATTTTAAAAATTATTCATAATGATGGAATCGCAGTAGGGAAAGATATATATTTTTTATATTTATCATATAGGAATGCCGTAGGCGAAATTTGTACAAAAAACTAGGTCACAGATACAGCTTTTTAAATGCTTGTCTGTATCTTATACCAATCAAATAGTTATGCTACAACAAATTTCCCGAAATTACATGAGTTCTAAAAGCTGTAGACATAATAGTTGAAATTTGTTACGTAATACATGTATTACAATGCATGTAATTTAGTAATGCTTCAAGCACAACATAACCAAATGATTTTACACACATTTCTTTAAAAACATCCAGAAATAATGGATTTTAGGTATATATACCTGGAAATGATTTTTTAAAAATAAAAACAATTAAAGAAAGTGAGAGAATTAAAGCAATTAAAGCGCCAACAATGCACTTTTGGGCAAGTTTGAAAATTTCAGAAATAATAATGAAAGAAATATAACTATCAGGAATGTGGCCAGTTGATATACAATTTTTGCCAAATTTTCACATCAAAGAATCTGATATTTTTCACATTTTTTTCACCTGAAAATATTTGATTTTTTCACACTTTTGACTCAATATTTTTGAAAAAAGAGCTATTTTAAGAGCTGTAAAGGTTCATCTCAAATTGCTGGTCATGATCCACCTACAATATTGAGGACACCACAGGTAATTTTTTTGCAAAACTAGAGCACAAATATAGGATTTCAGCTTGATTTTCTAAAAAAAAATTGTATGGTGTAAAATGTAATATCAATATTTAAGAGCAAGTGTAGGCGATTTTTTTTAATTCGACCAAAAATAGATTTTAAGTAAATTTTCATGGAAATGATTTTTAGGACATAACGCCTTATTTTTAAGATTCTTACAAATATTAGTCTTCAAAAGAGCGCCGCAGACCAATTTTAAACAAGATAATAAAATAATCAAGTTTTAGTACGTTTTTTATGAAATTAAGAACCTGAATGGATGGGAATTCCTCTGTTTTAAGCTGGATTTGTTGTCAAGCTCATTTCCTATGAATTTGTCACATAAATTGTCAATTTTTCACATAAATTGTAAATTTTACCCAATTTTTCACATTTTTCCCCACTTTTCACACAAGGGTATAAATGTTCACATTTTCACACTTTTTTCAAGTGTAAAAAATGGATTTCAAGTGCATTTTCATGAACATTATTTTTTAAGACATAATGCATTATTTTTAAGATTCTTATAAATACCGGTATTAGTCTTGGAAAGAGCGCCACGGGCCAATTTTAAAAAACTGATAAAAATAGTCAAATTTTAGTACGTTTTTTATGAAATTAAAGACTTGAATGGAGTGGAATTTCTCAGTTTTAAGCTGGATTTCTTGTGAAATTCATTTCCAATGAATTTTTCACATAAATTATCATTTTTACCCAATTTTTCACATTTTTCGCACATGGGTATAAATTTTCATATTTTTCACTAAAATAAACATAACTTAACCTTTTATCTGCTGCATAGCAAATTGCCTGGTTGCATGGGATTGTCCAAGGAGTAGTTGTCCATATTAATGCAAAAGTTGGTTCATGGATATCCAAAGATGCAATATTATTTACTTTGCACTGGAAATACAATGCTGTGCTACATATAAGAACAAATTATATCAGGTATAAGAATTATCGATTAAAATCCACAATTATTTTTCACTTTAATCTACCTCGTATGATCGTAGTACTCCAGTTCGGCTTCAGCTAGTGCTGTTCTAAAAGTCAAGCATTTTTATTACGTTTTCGCACATTTAAATTCTTATAAGCTAATAATGCACTACATGTTACCTTGTCGAGTATGACCAGAAAACTGGTTTCAATTCTCTGTACACAAGACCCTAAAATATTCAGAATAAATAACTAACTGAAAGACAAGTTCATAAAAAATATGCAACTCAATTTCACTGACTTTCTGACCAAATCTGATTAATTTTCCTGACTTATCAAATAAAAAATGTCACATGCAATTAAAATTAACTATCTCCAGACACTTTATGTAACATTTCCAGAGAATTTCAAGAAACAATTTTTGCACGTTTGATCCAAGCAAATATACCATAAGGCTGGATTTTTAGAAATTATGAATCTGATCATGAAATGCTGGAATTAGCCCACAATTTTGTAAGAAGAAATAATAACATTAATAATTAAGGGACATTTTTTTTAAAAACTGCAAGAAATTTTGGATTTTTAGTGTTTTAATATTCATTAATGATGCAAATTTGATGCGAAATAATGATGCGATTTTTGAGGACTTCTTTGAAATATTAAAAAATTCTTCATAATGACAGGAACGCCATAGGCGAAATTTTTTTCACAGAAATAATGCATTTTAGGTGAATTTCTCATACGGAAAATTAATTATAATGATAAGAAATGATAATGAAAACGCCGTAAGAGAAATTTTTAGAAAAAGCGGATCACAAGCCCATCTTTTCTAATGCTTTTCATGAGATACTTAAACCAATCAAAATAGTTGTGCCACGACAAATTTCCACACATTATGAATTTTCCTGACTTCCACCTGAATTTCCATGACTTAATGGTCAAAATGTCAACATTTCCCTGATCACATTTCATTTCCCTGGCGGTATGAACCCTGCATTAAAGCAGGGTGTCTACTGAATTGTAATTTCATTTTTCCAGTATTTTCCAGTATCAAAAATACAATTTTTTTTAGTTCAATAAACAATTTTTATGCCAGGGGCGTACACAGCATTTTTCGAGATCGGGCGTGAAAAATTTAGTAACAGGCCTAATATTTCTTAAAAACAATTGGTTTAACACAGATTTTCCCAAAAAATTGTGATTAATAATGTAAATGCGCCGCAGGCGAACTTGTTAGAATAACTTAATAATAAATGATGCCATTTTCCGAAAACCAGACCCGCATGATTGGCTGTACCCAGATTTCCATTAATTTGTTTAGTTGGATTAATAATTGAAAAGCGCCGCAGACGAAATTTTTATAAATACTTAATATCAAATGATGACATTTTTTTAATCTTGGAGCATTTCCACTGGCTATGTTACACACTGGTATTATTTAGAAGCAAATTGCTTACAGGGTGTCATGGGGTAGAATTTTTAGAGCATTTTTCAGAAAAATAAATTTGAAATTGAAAAATTTCCAGTATTAAAAACGATTTCCAGTATTTTCCAGTCCAGTCGACACCTTGTAAAGGGCATAATTATAGAAAAATACTTTAATCACTAGTACCTTTTCATGTAGTTGATGAAACAGCAAAAATTGCTGTGCTATATAATCTTCATTAAATGTGTAATAACATTTCTTCCAATTGGCCATCACTCCCCAGTGCCGGAAGGCAGCCATTTGTTTACTGGATGCTTTCTCGGCAAAAGTCCTCGCTGTTAAGTTTTTTTTCAAATCAATTCACTGTCAAACTTTTAAATAAATATCAAGTCAGTATGTTATGTTACCTGTTTTACGCACTTGCAAAATATCTTGAGTGGACATTGCAGTTGTGCCATGATTAGATTCAGTTGCCGATGCCTTCAGTTCAATGGGTAAGCCGTGACAGTCCCATCCGGGAACATAGTGTATTTTGTACCCTCGAAGCAATTTGTATCTGTTGGTAATATCTTTTAAAACCTAGATGGGAGATAGAAAACAGGCTATCAAGCGGGAAATATACAGCAGGTTGTAGAGCAGTACGGAGGTCGAACTATGTAGGAAATATAAGAAAATTGAAAATAAAATATGGGAAAAATATAGTAAAAAGGAAACAAAATATAGGAAGAAAATAGGAAAAACATAGGAATTTTTTTCTAAAAAAATCAGTGAATAACTGCAGTTTAGAGCATTACCTACAAAGCCTCTTTTCACTGTTGAAGAGACAGTCAGGTGCTTGTGCAATGCGCCAACTTTAAGGTTGATTTTCCAAATACCTATACT
>JAQGAF010001218.1:0-33809 GCA_034687865.1 Kryphioiulus occultus | reverse complement strand
ACGAGTTCGAGAAAAGGCATTCCAAAAAAGTGGCGTTCGAACTGCGATCACGTTATACACGGGACGTGCAGTGCATGTGGGAGATTCTACAATGTGAGAGAGAATAACGATAATTCGAAATCTGAACATTTTGACGTACCAAATTAATATATAAATAGAAGAAAACTTATCAAATCATCGATCATACTGCTTGCCCGTCCTTACTCGACAAATTATCCCTACGCCAAATGTACCAGTAGTACCAGACAAAATGTCGTCTCAATTGTTGAAGAAATTTACGTGAAAAAGTATATTGGCAAGCCTCATCCCTTGTTCCAGGATCGAGGGATATTGATCCCTCGTTGTGATCGAGTTTCACCCATCGACAGAGTACAGACTGCAAATTCCAAACGAGTTTCGGTGACCGCTGCTGTGCGCGGGTTTCAAAAACTCCAAAATGGCGGACAGGAATGATCATTCCTTTTCCATCATCCTCTTCTTCCCTACACTAATACCCGCACCAACAAGCAGTATTTTCTCAAAATTTGCGCCACGGTAGCAATGGATCGATGGGTGGTTGTGGTCGTAAGAGCAGCGCCACCGCAGCCCCTGGCGGCGGCGGATCCTCCAGCCAACCAGCATCGACTTGGTCCATGGTGAGTAGCAACACCACCTCTGACGGATCCGATCCCAAGCATTTCAAGTCGGATTCAGTGAACGAGCACGGATAATGCTGTTTCGGGAGTGCCGTGGCTAGGGCGCGTACGTCGGCCTCGGAGGTGTACGGCGTGCAAATTTGTCGACATTTCGCTGAAATTTTGCCGAAATTCCGAAGAGAGAGATCTTCAGGAGGATCTTGCGTGGGTGGAAGACACGTTGAAACCCTGTTTTCAATGGCTCCGCACGAACGTCATGCGGATGAAAGCGGCTTCCAGCTTGGCGAGCGGCTCGGGAGTAAGGCATCACTTGAGCAATGAAAGAGGACGAAGAAACTGCTTCCGTTTTCCTAATTTAAGGCCAATTGGCGCCACTTATCGCTTTTTGGATGGGAATAAACACTAGCTCTGGAAACGAGACAGACGCCTGATGCGCACCAGGTAAGCCCTCCATTCACCCTTATACTAGACTACTTGATTACTTGACTACATGACTACTTGACTACTTGGGCATGGCTTCAAGCACTGCCGAATTTGGTCCAAAGAATGTGATAATCATGCGAAATGTGATGCGAAGCGAAAACGGTGATGAGAACTTGGTCCCCAACTGGAAAAACTGGGGTGGGAACCAACATGTGAAGGGATAGCGAAGTGCGCAACAAATCCCAAAAAAATGCAGCACATCTTCGATTGAAACTTGGAAAGTATCCTCCTTGAAATAAGTAATACGTAAACAGTTTTCTTCCCATTGAGTTGCCAATAAATCTACCAATCCCCATTTATTGTTTAATGCACAGTAGTGCATGAATTCCGAAATGAAGCCTTCATCTAGTTCTGGTGCTTGTGTTATTTTGTTCTACATGTACTGTATCTTGAATAGAAAAGATACATTGGATTTTAGGCAAAATTCGGATGAAATATAGATATAATGAGTAGTATTACTTTTGTTGAAGCAATGCCCCTATAGATAAATACTTGATCATACAGCCGTATCATTGTAGGTAAAAAGTGTTTGGGTGTGTTCACGTAACAATAATCACGTAATAATTATTTTCAGACCCATTTGGGGACAATTTAGAATGATGACATCAAAAAATTACGATTTTCAGAACAAATACATGTACCTTCCCCGATTTCTTTTTTTTTTTTAAAATGGAATGATTTTTTATTACACTACAATCTTACAAAGAAAAGTACGACATCATTTGAATGACCCACTCATCCAAAGATGATGACATAATACGTTGCATTCGAATTATAATGATGTATTTTTGCATAATTTGTACCAAATATAATAGCAAGGAATAGCAAAAAATCTACCTTTCCTTGTCAGTGTAATGTGGAGCAAAATTAAACGTCGGCAGGCCCAGATTCACATTCTAGAAAATATCCTTTAAGAATTAAGAAATGGTCACTGTCGAGCAGCCTGCGATTTCATGAATCAAAATGATGATATTGTATAATTTAGTGTTCATATTGTCACCAGGTTGCCTCACACCCTTCAATAATAAACGTAACATATCAGTTATTATTGACTTTGAGTAAAAATGTTGAAGATATTATTTGCATAATTTTGTACCAAATATATTGTATGCATTACTTTACAGTGTGTAAATCTGGTCTGAGCACAAATACAGGATTGTCATTGAGAAGAAAACGACTTCGTACGTCTTTCTGAAGAATTTTAAGAAATAGACAAACAATACATGTGTCGATATTTAAACAACCTTCAACAATTTTTACTCAAAGTCAATAATAACTGATATGTTACGTTTATTATTGAAGGGTGTGAGGCAACCTGGTGACAATATTAACACTAAATTATACAATATCATCATTTTGATTCATGAAATCGCAGGCTGCTCGACAGTGACCATTTCTTAATCCTTAAAGGATATTTTCTAGAATTTGAATCTGGGCCTGCCGACGTTTAATTTTGCTCCACATTACACTGACAAGGAAAGGTAGATTTTTTGCTTCATAATTTTTTCACATTTTATCTGTTGGCATAAAAAGCCATGAAAACCATATTAATGGTCACTTAATGCGTTGACCAAAGACGACAAAAATAGCTGGAATGCAATCCTCCGGCAATCGAAACGAAAGCTCACAGGGACGTCGTATCCGCTTTAGATGCTTTTAAAAAGAGATGAATAATGACGGGCAGCGAATGAGTAATTGAGAAAAAAGGGAGGCCAATTCGCACTACCGATGCATTAATTAATCATATCCATATTGCAAAACGATTAATGCCGTTTTCTTCGAAGGGCTTGGCAGAGTGAAATAAAAAGAGGCTAAAATCCTCAGAGAAAGATCATTGAAAACAATAAATTCTGCTTTACGTTTTTTATGTTTTCCACCCCTCCCAAACAAATGTATTGGCTGCCCCCGGTTGGGAGCAATCACTGCAAACATTGATGTCATGTAAGGTAGCCAACGATTGGGGCAGGTAATATATGCTTGCTACGTTAATCTAGCAAGTAAGTGTTGAAAATGTTGTTAATTTTTAGAGCTTTTAATAAGATTATTCTAAGATTTAATCATGTTTTAATAGTTCTAAGAATGGAAACTGTCCATCCTATAGTAGAGCATGAGCGTTTCAAAACTGGCATCACTTTCACCACCTTGAGCTTTATTGCGAAAAATGTCGTTGGGCTAGTTTTTTTTTCAGCGGAAACGGTCGCAGCTTCCAGATAAAAACGTCGACGTTTTATTTCGTTTTAATATCATCACAATGCCAAATCTGGCATATTTGAATAAGAATTCAGAGCAAACATAATACGATGCGCATTGCAGGGGCAATAGAGATGCACGCATATTTATATATTAATGCCGAGCAGACTATTTATCACAATCCCTTTACATCATCCACAGCAGACTTTAAACAAGTGATAAATACAATACAAAAGTGTCTACCTATAAAAAGTTAGCAAGATGTCGATGAGACATCTGCATTAAAATATGCATTATGCTTAGTTTGTGAATTTTTTTCTTCATGGTGGATTGAGCCACTGAATAACTTAATGTCTTCGGCCCATTAAAATTTCCAGAAGAGCTAAATAACGGTCTCCATTCGATATAATCGGGCATTAAAAACCGGTTTATTAGAAGAGCAATGCGGAGAACTGATTAAATGAAGAATGATTGCTGCCTATTACAACAATCGACGTAATAAATCTAGGCACCCCTTAATGGCATGATGCCCTAACCTCAGAATAGCATAATGGCAGTTTTAATGTCGTTTTGATGCAAAATACATGGAAGTGATTAGAGTCAGACTAAGGGAACACATCACAAATTACATGGGACTGTTAATTTCTAAAACGAAAATTTCAGACTTCAAGGTTTTACAATATCATACTGTAATTTACCCAAGTTCTACTTTTGTGAATGATTAACACTACTGATCATGCACAAAAATTAAGACTAGCCAATTATTGCCAAAGACATTTCATAATGAGAATTCAGTAATGACAATGATGAAATTGATTATTAGGCTATATTATGATTTATCAGAATTATAATTATCAAACACAAAATTCAATATACTGTAGATAATGACAAATTCCAGGTTCCAAATGGAATTCCACATCTGAGGTATTCAGGATTTTGGGGTTGCAAAAAAATTCCGTAAAATTTCAAAGTTTTCCAGGGGTTAATCGGCATGCACAGGGTGACCATAAAGTCCTTCCATCATTACTCAAATGATGTTACATCACTAAACAAATTAGTTAAAGGAAGAAATGTTGAAAAAGCATTCAATGAACCAAATACATGAAATAAAAAACTGGCTTTTCTACCTGATTCCAAATTTTTTCCACGTAACTGTTTTTAAGATGACAATTTTTGCGATGTGGGTAGAACTTGACTCTTGACCTTAACATGCTCTTCGACATGTTTTCTCCTATCAGTTCGAACATCCTCCATATTTACTTTAAAAACAACTCAGTAAGCTAGCTAGAAATGATTCAACGATGGAATAATGTAACCGCCATGATTCTCCAGGAAAAATTTCTTCTTCGAAATTTCAAACAATCTGACGAGGAGATGCAAGCACCCCCAGATCCCCGTAAACACGATTTGCTTGTTGACAACTCGGTAAATACACTGCATCTCGTTTTCGGTGTTTTGGCGAAATCCCACCGATCAATCCTCGTTAATCTGCATTCTATTAGAGCAACGAGCTGGCTTAAGACGCCCTATTCATAACCACGAAAGTTGGTTTTTTATTTTTAATTTCATTAAAAGCGAACGGTGATATCCCACAGAGCGTGCCGATAACAGTTCGGCTAATCTTTTCACGATTTACCTCCACCCCCGTCATTTAAACCCGCTTTTCATTAAATTTTGAAAAGTTGGGAGGCACTGCGCATGCGCGGCAGGCAGGTTCTTTTCCTAGATCTCTAATTGAAATAAACAGAAGCAGCTTGGCTGGAAACGAAGGTGTTGCTCACGAAAAAGCCGATTTTTTCATCAACATCTATATGGGCTAGGGTGACGTCAGACGCCAGTGTTTTCATCTCACTCATCCCATAATCTCCCTCATGTCCCAAATTATTTTTTTCTCCCAGCTTTACGCTCTTATCCCCTTTACCCCTCCCAACCAACATCGTGGTCTTGGCCACAGCTTCATCCCCCTTGAGGCTCATTGCAGGATGCACGCAATAAATAAGTCCTTATGCTGACATATTACCTAGGCACACAACGGATAAAATCAAATCAAATGAATAGCGGTGGAGGAAACTAAGAAGGAAGGCGGATTAAGGTGTTGCTCCCGTCACCTTAGCTGCAACTCATTTTCTCTTCGACGAAAATTGGGACTTAAAGCAAGGTTAGCTTTTCCAGCCGGTGGGTGGCACCACCAGCGGAAATGGTGCTTGCACCTAGATTTTGGTATTTTATACATGTAGCAACTATTATACGTGCCATTTATAACCAAAACGGACAAAAGTCACACACGAAAGACTATAGTAGAACCTCTGTAAGTTGACCCCCCAAGGAACTGTCGCAAACTGATCAACGTAATGAGGTGGTTAACATATGGAACGAAGGATTTTAATTCCGTAAACTGCTTGTACTTACATGTCATCATTCATGAATAACCTTATTAGAATGTTCTTAATACACTACCAGTATTGCTAATGAGCTGCAAATTTATCCAGCAATTACACGTACTGTACAGTAGACTAGAATTTTAACACTGTAATGTACAGAGTACAGTATAAGCTTTTGCAAGCAGCCAATGAATTTAATCATGACATGTATACATGAAAGGACACTGTAATTGCGCAACAGGCTATCACAAATTTTCGACTGCGTCTGCGCAAAAGACTTCGCAAATGCATTTTTACCAAGCATACATCTTTTACATTTCGGGTTTTCATGTTCTTTTTTACCAAAATGTAAAAAAATAGCGAGGCAACGATGCTAACACAGTATCCATGTATGTTAATTCGGTTTTTAAACCTCAGTGGATGTTGATCGATTATTTGAACCTCGTTGTCAAACGGCATGCGTTACATTGTTCGACCGACGGATGAGACCATGATGGATGGCCTTACGACGGTATGAATAGCCATATTTCATACCAATCGAAACGTAATCAAGGGGCAAAAATGCATTAGGTTTATTAAGGCAGCCGAGGAGGATTTCGGACAAAAAAGGCTTTTTCCTCCATTGACGAAGCTATATTATGCAAACTGTGTCGAATCGCTTTACGTGTATTTGATGCACCCAAAAAGAAAACATCTAGCCAAATCACAATACAGTCAAGCAATCATTTCTGATAGCAGAATCGTGTGTTTTCTGATTTCCCCTCAAAAAATGCAAAGAACCGTATGGTGTCAGATGCAAATAAGTATCGATATAATTTGGATCACAATGTCAGAATCATCAAATGGGTACTTGAATAAATTTATCGCACCTAAATCAAGTAATAAAATCCAACAGGACGGCCAATTTAATAAGAAAAGAGGGTGTACTTTAGTACAGTGCCTGCACCAACATAGACGATTTGCAAACTTGGGTTTCTCCTAACGGTTCTTTGGTGGTTTGGGGCAGCTAAATCATATATTGCATCGTTAGGTAAGATTAGGTTACGTTAAACACCAAATAGGGAAGAAAAACGAAAAACCAAAGAAGACTGTTAATTTAATAAAACAAGAAAGAGTACTTCGGTTTAGTGCCTGCCCCATCATAGACAATTTGAAAAAGTGGGCTTTTAACCGTTCTTAGACTTACAGTGATTGCCTGGTGGTTAGGGGCAGCTGAATCATATATTATATCATTAGTTTAGGTTAGGTTAGATTAAACACCAAAAAAAGGGAAGAAAAAAAGAAAAACTCAAGATAACTGTTAATATTTAATAAAACAAGAGGGTGTACTTCGGTTTAGTGGCCGCCCAATCCTAGACAATTTGCAAAAGTGTGCCTCTCCTAATGGCTCGTAGGCTGGCAGTGATTGCCTGGTAGTTAGGTTAGCTGAATCAGAAATTCCATCGCTAGGTTGGTTTAGGTGAGATTATACAAAAAAAAAACCACAAAAATGGAAGATAAAAGGAAAACGTGGTTGTTAAGGGTAGCTAACTCAGAAGTTATGGTCAGAAGAGATGGTCAGATTAGAAGAAAAAATAAAATAAAAAAGATGGATTGAAGTCTAGACAAGTAGAGTTGAAATATAAATATTAAGTGTACATTTGGGCCAGACATCATATCGAAGTAAACCAAACAACATTGCATTTTATAGTTTTGCTCGAAAAATTGCATTTACACACAGTATTTCGTGGCAAAATGAATTTGCATAAATATACTTTAGTCATCAGTCAACCATCCCAGTTGTTGGCTATGTTTGGTGATGTCGAAAATACTGTACACCTGAGGGTAGGATGCTCATGTTATAAAACATCAATTCCTATTTCATTTTAACAATTTTATGACGACGAGACCCGGAAAGGCCATTTGAATCATACAATTTAAATAGCCACAATGCCAATCAGATTTGTTTCCATCGCATTTTCTTGTCTGTAAGTGCACTTAGAAGGAAAAAGATGAAATCGAGAAATGCAAAGTGGAAGGGTCCCAAACATATACGGAAAAAGATTGAAAGTGAACTAAGGTATGGGCTTATCATTAAAACTTAATCGAAATCGCTGCGCAGATGGATGTCGCTTAAAAAAAATGGATGTTCAAGATCAAAACTGCTCCCTGGAGATGTTTTGAGAAATTGCAATTCAAACAAATGTGAAAACAGGAGGGAAACTGGGAATTGCGAGAACCCATCGTGCACTTCGGATCAGATTGGCTAGTTTGGATTTTCATTCGAAAGGCATTTTTTTAAACAATAGTCTTGAGTTACAGAAAAAAAGAAAAGAAAAAGAATAGAACCACAGGGGCCTTTTCTGAAGCAGCTCACCAGGTGTCGTGCAATGTCGATAAATATCAAGCCGAGCGTATGTGACTTATGTCGACAGCCTAAGTGTGAACATCGCATTACGTGACTAAATTGACCAATAAGTCAAGAAAATGTGACATTTCAGACAGTGTGATGCCACCAGTGCACGGGGCTGTTTTACAAACGTACGAACGCATATTTCGGATGATTTTGAAATGGTCACATGCACACTATGGGTCCTCTTACGAAGTTTTATAGAGCGTGGTTTGGCAATATGTTCGAGATAGTTTCTGAAACATTAGTGAATCATGTTGGTAATTCATGCTCTTTTCCATGAAATAGCACACATGTTCATGTTACATGTAGTGTTACGAAAATGTTACATGAATGTTACGAAAACTATATTTCAGCCGTGCTGCAGAATATGCCCTGCATGCTGCAGATTATCACAGCTAGGATAGTTGCCACTCTTCTCTACCAGACAAATACCTGTAAGGTTAAAGTAAACATGTTGTTGTGCACATATGGAACAGGACATATTCTGTAGTACAATGCTTTTTCGTCCTTTACACAAAAAGAATAAGGAATATTCTGAAGAAAATAATCAGTTAGTGACTTAGTGTGTACTGATTTTGATTAAATCAATTGTGTTAATGATTTAAAATTTGATCTACATTAAATTGGGTAACAAGGACTTTATGGAGAAAGTTCAGTTATTAGAAAGTCCACTTACCCAATTCAGGTATCAACAAAAACGATTTAATCTAATAATAAACAACTGACCACCTTCTGCAGGGAAATTTTTAATCTACAGCTATAACTCAACTCTATGGTAAATTTTAATGTGGATTCTGAGGTGTGTCGATAAACAAAGAAAAATCCCTTTTATCCAATTTTGTGTAATTTACATAGGTTTGGGAAGCAAAGGGAGTGAAACATATCCCAATTAATAAATTATTTGGATTTGTCTTGCTTTTGCAGTTATACACTGCACCTCTCAAGTATAGATTAACACCAAAAATAGCTAAATTGATTGCAATATTTAATAATAAAATGAAACCATGTAGCATTCTAGCGTTAACCTACATGTACTTATAAAGTTTGAATAATACAAGTATTTAGAAAATGTATTTAAGCAAGATATTTGAACATAAGGCTCACTATATAAATCAGACAATGATGTCATCATTAAAGATTTCAGATTTAGATGTTATGTGTTCTTGAGTGCAAGGAAAAGTAAATCCGTACAAGATTACAATAAATTGCGTCTCAATTTGGTCTGTTGATTTCATTACACCCTTAATGCCCCATTTACCCACGAGCCCTATTTTCCCTGGAGAGTAACGAGCATTAAGTAAGACGATCCACTGTTGTGCAACACAATCCGTTCATCACATTTGTCTTAATTATCTTATCTGTTTGCAATACAGCGGATTCGTAGTCAAGTTTCGCAATTTAATGTTAATAATACGATTATGTGGCAAACACAATCGCCGATTTGAAGGTTTTTTGGACAGCAAAAAACGCATTTCATTGACAGCACAAGAAAGCGCAAATTTGAAATTTTGAGAGACGAAAAGGTGCATTAGCAACACTAAAACAATGTCTAAAACATTGTGTCTAGAGCAACGCAAACGCAATGTTTTCCCATAATCAATGCGTGCTGCTAAGGAACTATGATTGTAAATAATAATGAACTTAAAATTAAAGTTTAATACCAGCTACCTTATGCAAGTCAGGATTAGAATGCTAAAATATTAATATTTATATAAACACAACCGCAAGCCTAAATTTTAAACGCCCTTGCCCTAGGCGTGCTTTGTCCATTAAACATTTAAGGATCAAGCATCGTCCAAAAATAGAAACCCTTTTCATACAATCATGTAGAACCAAGCAGTTTTTTATCACTGCATATTTCAGAGGAAACATGCATTTCTAACGTATGTACAGCACATGTACATTTTCTGGTACTGTGTATCATGATAACAAATCACCAATCAGTCTAAAGCTCAATTTCAAAGTAAAATTGAATTCAAAAGATATTTCCACACTAGAACATCACGGGAGGTTGTTCGCAGTTCGTACTCTCTTAAGAAAGTTCTCTTAACACTGATTGGCTATTTGTTCACGTGATACAGCGGCCATCTTGAGGCTTTCTATAGATGCCTTTTTCTATTCTAGCGATTACGGCGCCGCCTGCTGGTATTCCGTATCAACTAAATACATGTAATAAAAAACTACTTCCTCTACCTCTACATTTTTCTCGTAGTTAAGTTTTTTAAAAATAATTTTTGTAACGAGGGTAGGACTAATTTTTAGAATATACACTGTAAGTACTGCCGAAGCAAGTAGAGGAGCAAGGTACTGTAGGACTATGCTCACCCTGTATGGAGTTTGTTATTCCATTCAATTTAATATAGAAACGAAATGGGCAGCCAATCACAATATTTATCCTGAAAACTGGAGTAATGAAATGCAAACGTCGTCGCCGTGCACTATAGGTGGAAAAGTAAACGATCCTTATTACTAGGGTATATTTCTTATATTGGCTGCAGTCTATATATTTTTTACGAGAATTTTATTTATAACTCTATACGTCTTCATCCGCACCATATACCGTCAAAGGTTTATTGTCTTTCGATGCTGACTGCTCCATGTATAATCCCACACAAAAGCCACTATTTCTTTCCTTCGTATATTTCTGCGAATTTTACTTTTTGATTTTCGTCATTCGATCATCTTCAATTTTTTTTCTGTTTGCTCTTTCGGCAAGATTTTTCTTTCCCAATTTTTCCCCTCTACCCCCCTTAAGACCGTTCAGCATGGGGCACTCATACGATTGACGTATAAATGGGGTGCCACGTACTTTAGGGTTACTGGCTTATGAAATTGGATTTGATTTCCCTCTCACTCCCTATGTTTTGGGATGATGCCAGAGAGGATTGTTTCGCTGAAACAACAGCCTGGTGCAAAATCACGACTTAGAGGTTGAAAACCCAGCAGAAAAGCGCGGGAAAAAAGGGGTGAGGGGGTGGGGTGACGTAGATGGATGCGAGAGTGCTGCTGACATTCAGCGTTAAATAAACAGAGGATTTGGGGTGTTTTCAAAATGCCACGAAAATGAATGCCTCACCAATAAACACTCATCCAATTCTCTCCTTCACTGATGAGTTTTAAACTGACGGGGTCGTTCATATTAACCGTCTTGGACCCTCCATCAACGACGTCCAAGGGTGTGTGACTCAAATGGTATCATTAACAGGCTGGGCAATATAATTTTATTACGTTCACTACTTTTAAATCCAAGATTGTTAGTTTAAAACCAAGAATCTTAATTTAAAGTCATGCATGTACCCTGTTACACACTTTAGCCTGATTTGAGAAACTGCGAAGGATGGTTTCATTCTAGACACTCAAACCATTTAATGTAACTTGGTCTAAGTCTCATATGTAATGTGTAAACCTTCAACAGTCTTAACCTGAGACGAACACGTACCTTCCTATTTCAAATGTTCGTGGCATCTTTGTTTAAGTCATGTATATAAACCCTTTTACATACCAGTTTAGCTTGATTTATGAAACTGCAAAGGGTGGTTTCAGTCGCATATGTCATGTATACACCTTCAACAGTCTTAATCTGAGACTAACACCTGTTAACTATGCTCGTGGTATCTTAGTTTAAGTCATGCACGTAAACCTGCTTACTTTAGCTTGATTTGAGACACTGCAAGTGGTTGGTTTGATTCAAGGCACTCAAACCAATTAACTTGATCTTAGTCGAACACCGATCTTAGTCTTACCCTAATACAAATACGTTACTTTATTTCCTGTATTTGTGGTAACTCTAAACCCAGATGCAGCCCATTCACGAAGCTTCCAAATTTGCCCACAAGAGGGCTATGGCGCCGTCTGCTTTTCTTGATAGCTCCCATTGTTCGTTGTGCTCTTGCAAGGCTTCCTTGGTGCATTTTGCTTTTATCCTTGCTTTTATCTGCAAACACAGTATGCCGTATCTGGTTTTAGTAACTCAGATAGCCCACACCCCCAAGGTCCCTGCAGCTACTGTATTTCATGAAGAAAAGACTATGGTGCTGTTTCTGAGTATGTTGCATCGTTTCACCACAAGATGACAAACTAAGTGTGGTCATGTAAACCCACATCTTACTCGATCTAAGTGACTTGGTTTAAGCTTGCAGTCGTAAAATTCTCAATTTTTTCCACATATAACAGCATGGCGTTTAAAGATAAGGTGATGTGGCACGTGGAAACCACCACTTCAACTCCAATGAATTCTCATATGGAGTAACAGAACACTCTTATTTCCCTTCTTCGTCCCTTGACCCGAGGCCATTTGATCAAACAATTTATAGTGTTGTGTTACAGGTTTACCTGAACTACTCATTTGCCATGTCGTTCACACCTGGTCGCTTTCATTGGCGCCACGCAATTCACAAATGGAGAAACCAAATTGTTTTTCAACGGACCCTTCCGGTTGCTAGGGCCTGGTTTAGAATAATGGGGTGACACCCACTACTGCACTACGGGATTGATTAAGGAGGGAAAATCCAGCGTTTTGGGCGTTGCAATCGAGGCACACACGAGGGCGTAATTGCAGTGCTGAATTGAAAGAATTTCGGAAAAAAAGTTCAACGAAATGTTTTTGCAATCACTCATAGAAGAAGTGTTTTGCGTGATTGTCCGCCTACTTCTTTTATCAGTCGATATGTACGGAGAAAACCACTGAAAAACTGTTTCCCAAAAAATTATTTAGGTCACATTTCGCACTAAATTGGTAGGTGGACCTGAGTTTGACGTTCGGAGAATGGGCTGGCCATTTCGTTCTGAAACGAGATGAAAGTATCTGCGAAATTTAGTTTTCCCAAGCAATTTGATATCACAACCAGTTGCTGTTTTCCCATGCATGTTTACGGATGTACTTCGGTATAGTCCCTGCTCCAGCATAGTCACCAAGAGAAAGTGAGATTCTCCTAACGGCTCGTAGGCTGGTATTGATTGCCAGGTGGCTAGGGGCAGCTAAATCAGAAAATTGCACTGTTAAGTAGGGATAAATTTCGGCAGCAATGACATGTACCATTCTTGTATACTAGACAAAAAGACTTGAAATACAAATATTATGTGCACATTTGCAGCAGAGAGTATACCGAAGTTTATCCATTTGAAAGAAATAACAAATGTGAAGAAACTGTAGTTCAAAAGTGTTTCAATTCGTATGTTAAGAACACTAATAACGAAGAGATGATTAAAGGCACATTATCGAAGAAAAAAAATGGCGAACTTTTGGATACAGTGCAGAATAGTTCCTGTTCCAAATGGGCCAAAATGACACGTGTCCTAGCCGTTGCATTTTATCATTTTTATATTTTTTGCTTATTGGTTTTTTGTTGTTGCTTTTGTTTAATTGTTAGTTTTTATTGCCTCTTTATTTTTCTTGTGTTTTTGTGCCCTATTTAACAAAAACATGCCTAAACTAACCTAAATGTGTAATTCTTTATTTTGCTGACCCTAACTTCCAAGCAAACACTGCAAGCTTGCGAGACATCAGGAGAATCCCATTTCTCATGCATGTAGAAAACAAATCATGGATTTTAGCCCGATGTTTATAAAAACCAATATTCTGAGATAATTTAACTCAATCTGGCCAACCCCCTCACTCTCCTAATAATTTGTCTAACATCCCTCCTCTCTAACGCCTAGTATACACATAGAAACTTTTTGCGAAAACATGTTTCTCGGGAAACATGACTGAGCGAAAATATTTTCTAGCACGGTTTTGTGGATTCATGTTTCCACAAACAGTATCCACATTACCAGCAAAGAAAGGAAATGTTTGCAGAAACAGCCTTTTTTCGCAAGCATGTTTCCACAAATTTGTTTCACAGGAAACATGTTTCCATGTTTCCAGGAAATGTTTGCCAGGTGTGGACAAGGCTTTAAGATGATTACATCCTTCCATACAATGATGACACAATACTTGAACATCCCCATTTTGCTGAAATATAATCGAAATTCCGCACCTCCAGCCCCATCGGAATGGACAAAGGGCGCTTTTCCATTCGTGATGCGATTAGTAAGCATGACTGAAGGAATTGGCAAAGCCTTGAAAAATTCGCTGAAAAATTACGCATTTCTTGGATGTATTCCACTCGCAAGATGCCAGGGGCGGCCTGCGTGCCAATCGACAGAAAAAATATTGAAATTTTCGCTCTTTTCCCTAGCTTTTCTTCGTCATTTTTTGCTCCTTTCACGCTATATAGCGTCGCAACAGCGTAATTCACTTAGGCTAATTCGGTATCCACGAAGGTGCGTGTTTTCCCATTTCATGCACAGACTCCCGTTTTCTGGGGGCGAAATGCAAATTGTCACGTACATATGAGAGCGAACACCGTGAACAGTTACAATTGGCAAACAAAGCGATAAGGCAAGCTCGGGCTAGAGCCGCAATTATTATTGACAGATTTCGTTCAGATACACACGGACGGGGGCAGGATTAATAGGAGGGCCCAACGTGATACGAAAGCGAAATGGCGTCAAAACATGCGTAACATCAAACATCAACTGGCAAATGCACGAAATTTCACCATTCGTTATCGGATCACAATCAAGACGGACGATGGACGAAGTCATTCAACGCCACCCAGTATTAAGTTATGAAAGTTTGATCTGGCTAGCATCCGAAAATCAGGCATTTGCATGAAAACTGAATGGGACACCCTAAGTGACCTAACACTCTAACATCGCTGTGGGGAATTTAACGTTGGTGTTACTGTTGGGTCAGTTTGAACCCTAACTTAAAAAAAAACATGTTATTCTATAGTGTAAGTTACTACGGACATTAGGGTAAACGCGTATGAACACAATAACGTGTTCAATTTTAGTTTACAAATTTGAGTAAAACTTCCAAAAAATGGAACACCCTAATTTAGCCCTCTAACATTAAAAAAAAAATCTAAAAATGTAACTTTGAAGGTTGCATGTTATTCTAATGTAAGTTACTACGGAAATTAGGAAAAGCATTTCTTCATGTTGTATTCAATTATGCTGAATGTAAAGGCAACATGAATTGAATGAGCATAATAACGCGTTAACATTTTGTTTACAAATTTGTGTAAAGAAAAATTACGTGTTCCTGGTGATAAAGGAAAGGTTTCAAAATGATACAATATTTTCATGTGATATGCTTTCAATAAACGGTATATATTTGAATTAATAACTAATCCAATCAATACTTTCAGTTCAATTGAGATTTTCAATTTGATGTACATGTATTATTTCAATATACCACACAATTTAATACAAGTATACCTGTATTTTTAAATCTTTTCATTGGTGCAATTTATGAGTGGTTGAAGGACACTACAGCAATAGTAACCAAAGAGCACACGTATTGAAAATATAAATTCATGAAATGAACCTCATTTACTCGATTTTCATGTATGTATGACGTACACTGTAAATACATGTTAACATCACTGTGGATTTATTACATACCCCACGTCGTCCCACAGGTACCTGCCATTAGTTTAGAGAGGATATTACTTTAGACAGCATTTGTTTAGACAGGTTCTACTGCACATATGTTGTGCACATTTGGAGCAGACCATAATCTATAGTACTCCGTACTGTACATCAAAAATATAAAAGTGGAATACGGTGAAAATTGACGCAGATAAGGACAAAGGCACGTGAAGCAAAAAAAGGATAGTGTAGCGAAAAATCAGCGAAAAGAGGAAAAATAAATGAAAGGTTCATGGAAAGACAAAACTAAGACTGGAAAATAAAATAAAAACAAGTGGAAGGTCCCTGGAGAAGGCATACAGTATACTGATAAATTAAACAACATGAGTTTTGCGATAGTATTTTGCTGGCATGATGACAGTATTGAACACTGGCCCAATTTTTAAAATATCCGAAGGAAGTGACAATGTATCTTGCTTTATGCTTCCGTTGGATCCTGAGCAATAAAAGTCCACCAAGATTACATTTTTAATTATTTCCTGACAAACAACCCGGAAACAACGCTGTTCGCCTTCTTGCCAAAATTGGACAGCTTGGCTCTCAGGCCGGATTTCCTACGGGCTAAATATTGGACAGAATCGATTTGGGTAATTTCTTAGAGACTCGGACCATTTCGTCCAAGTGTCAGAAATTATTCGACCGACAAGTTCATTCACATTAGCAAATTAGCGTGTCTTGAGCGAGTCTGCAAATACTTTATCACCTGAAATCAGTGGTCCATTAAAAATTTAAAAAGCCCCGTAAGTAGCGGATCATTAATAAGTAATTCAAGGAGGCTAAGTGCGCATTAAAGTAGGCCTACAGTTAATTAAACTCATAAATAATTCCGGGTCGCATTTCAACGATTCTCTAGAAAATCTATAAAAGAGATCTAACATTTTAGAAAATAATGAGTTTCAATGGTGATGTTGTGTTTTTAAAATTGAAAAAGTATATACTATATGTCGGATTCCACGACGTTACAATGGAGACCTACGGTAAGCTAACATAAAAACATAATTTAAGCTTCGTTAGCTGCCCCCAACCGGTGGGCAATCACTGCCAGCTTACGAGCCGCTAGGAGAAGTCCACCATACAATTACTAATAACATGCTCATTATTCGATTTCTATATAAGTTAAAGGACATGCAACAACTATTAACACTTGACCTTTACGTTTGGCTGGATCACACATATACTGCACATGTGCCGGTAGACGGGAACATTTTCACGTTTGCCAAAACAGAAACATATTGTTTTGGTCCAACTGCTAACGCCCTTGCCACGAATGCTATAGGTGTAAATCCTGGATGCCTTTATGGTTGTCACCACAATAAAATAGGTAATAAATACAAGAAAGATACGATAATCATACGAAATGACATTTCAAATCATCTAACCGTTTCAACCTATTTCATGAGAATTTGGAAGCAACTTTCCAATTAATCGAGCCTGGATCCATACCTGAGATAGTCATTGCCTACTGCGTATATAATGGACAAGTAATTAGTTTTTGTTTCTGTGATGAATAAAAGAAGAAGTCATCCCTTATTTGTGGATTAAACGAACCGTAAGTTTCCCCGTATTACAAAGCCCCAGAGATAACCAGTCGCAATGCGGTTTCATTATCGTTCGATTCGTGCAACTGGCAAGACTTCTAATAATTCTTATATTAAAACACAGGAAATGAATTGCAACAGGGCTTGAAAACCTGTAATCATTGGATTATCGTTCCTGGAATTGCCAAATGACAAAAGCGACTTTCGCCAATTTAATAGGAAAGTTTCTGAGAAGCCGAAAAAACATGGATATTTTTTGCAATCTTTGAAAACCTGAAAGACTCATAAATTTTTGTACGTGGCAAGTTTAGGGTCCTACTCATTTTAACAAGAACAAGGTTAAATGAAATACAATTTTTGTATATAGATTTGATCATGGGGTAACCATTACACCAACGCTAGCTTTGTTACTATACTTGGTTATGTGAAATCATTTTTGATCACGCACCACATTTCACAAAGTCTGATACTTTACTTTTCTCAAATCGATTTACATGTTCAAGATGATCATAAATTTTTTCTCTCCTTACAAATCTTAATTTAAAAAAACTATTGGAGTTACAAGACGCCATTTTCGATTCTAGACATTCTAGCAGATTCAGCGCCACCTACTAGTAATTGATCCTTAAATGGGATCAATTAATTTCTGTAATGAGAGAAAGTCTCTATTATCACTCTGAACATCTGCGGTACATCCACAACTACATGTATTTTTAAGATGTAAAACCTCAAACATTATTTATCCTCAATAATAATAGATTTCATTCAGAATTAGCGTTTTTGTGACTTCTCACGTCACCACTGAATAAACCATAATCATTGCCTGTAACCTTTAAGGTTTTTTTAAAAATTATTTCTGCACCTTTCTTATTATGACCCTGTAAATCTACATCCACGATTAAAATGATTTTTTATAATGTATTCATTCAGAATTGGCGCTTGCGCCTTACTTCAAGGTAAGATATTTCAAGTCACCTTAACACAAGAGCACACCTGGTGCAAAATTTCAATTTGACGCCATTTTGAAAGCATCATGCTGTAGAAGGCGCTTGGATTTTATGAGGGGATAAAATAAAACAGCAAAAAAAAGGATTCATGTATTTGGAGAGCCATTTGGGATTGGCAGTATTTGTTTAACCCATGTTTGGATGGTGGCACTTTTAGCGTTTCTTAATTGAACGTCGGCCATCTCAATCCACTCAAGCCATCGACTAAAAGCCAGTCAAAGGATTGAGCAAAAAAGATAAGGAAAAAAGGCTGGATGTTGCAGCTACATGTACATCTACATGGCATATCCTAACTATACAGCCAAAGGCGTATGATAGACGTGGGCTAGATTAGCTCGAAGGCGTGATGCCTGGAAATTAATGGCTCAACCAGGGCTCTTAACCATGAAGTTAAGGAGGAGGGAGGTATTAATGGAGATAAGACCCCATGCCAGCATTGTTTTGGTTACCAAGTGGGTCGAGACGAGAGCGCCAAACGCTGTTTTCATGAACCAATGATTGCCAAAAAATCTGAAGGGGAATTAGCCGTCAAGGCCCCAAATCCATCCAATCAGCAATTGGCTTTCTGACTATCGACAAAGAAAAAATTCACGTACGAAACCAGTGAGCTCAAGATGAAATATTACTTTATCGACTTAATTCGACAACGAAGAGGGTCAACTCCCTCTCAAAACTCCATACTTGTCATGCATTACAATAAAAGATGTTATTTTCCACGTGAATTTATTTTATATTCAGGTATAGCATTCGTCAAATACATGTATAGTAAAGGGTGTTTTCGTTTATTTTTTAAAGTCAGTAAATAATTATGTTTATTTCTGAAAACAGTAATGTTTCTTTCTGATTTAAATAAACTTTACTATTTTCAGAAATTTTATTAAAATAACGACCTGATATTCATAAGGTTGAACAAATTTAATTGAAATGAAAAAATAAAATAAAAGGGTGTAGGAAATGAATGTAAATTTCACCACAAGTATAAAGTTAAGTGATAAACCATAATTGGGATCTAACAGCCATGTCGCATCAAGTTCTTAGAAATTAAAGTTTCAT
Source organism: Kryphioiulus occultus (assembly GCA_034687865.1). Lineage (NCBI taxonomy): Eukaryota > Metazoa > Arthropoda > Diplopoda > Julida > Julidae > Kryphioiulus > Kryphioiulus occultus. The sequence goes on along the minus strand of JAQGAF010001218.1, from coordinate 14,651 downwards.
TATCATTGTCATCAAGTCCTCAGATATTTGTTAAATAATGTTCCTGATTTCTTTTGCTTTTTTTCACGTGAATTTATATTTTAATGCTAATTAATTATACTAAATTATAAATGTAAGCTGCAAGTTATTAAAATTGATGACACGCTCTCAGCAGTTTGTTTAAAAAAATTGTATAACAGCTGTTGCTTTCAAATACATGTACTCCAAATTTTTAAGAATGATTTTATAAATTTTCAGTTTTTTGCAGCCTATTCAAGGTATAGTCTGTTAAAAATCATTAACTAAATAATTAGAAACGAAGGAATACATTTAAAATTTCCTGACCTGTTGAGACAACTGCGGGTGCAATAACCGCTGCACAGGGGAAGAAAATTTATCAAATTCGATCAATATTTCAAAAATAAATTTATCATTGGGCCAATTTCGTATAAAATTGATCATTTTAGTTATTTTAGTTATTGTAAAGATGATAAAGCCTCATTTTTATTGGCGCACAGCATCAGCCTGGCAAGCCATCCCTTTTATTGCATATTATCTCTATAGGGTTAGAAATAGGTTAAACTTTCAATGGCCGATATTAGACCTATTTCGTCAGATATTGACGTGAATTATGAGTTTTCAGATGTATCCTTTCGGGGTTATTTTTCCCCAGAATAGATGCAGCGTTATCTTATTCTTCGCAATAAATGGCTAAGGATAAATCACGATGTTACGAGCGCTAGAGGTCCACTTTAGAAACACTGTCAAAAATGCATGCAACCCCAATAAATGGCCACGAAAGACACACAACACCCACCATTTATTTTCTGCCAAAGTTCTTGTTTCTTTACTGCATGATGGCAGTTGTTTTTTCCCAAAACATGTACACAAGGAAATAATAGCCAACCTTAATTAGTTGCATTTTCTGTAGGATTTTCGCATTTATCCCATCATCGCTGGGATAGTATTTGAGCAGCAAATTCAAATTCAGCATTGAACATGTTTTCAAGCATTAAGCTAATTCACCATTATGTCTTTGTACAAAACTATAATTCACCATCGAGCATAATCCCAAGCGCCATTGTACAAGTTGAACTCATTGATCCACAATTACTACGATTGAATATTTAATATTTCGGATTATGCTTTATTTTCCTCATTTTAATTCGCTATTAAACGCGTTTGGCATCCAGCAGATTTGCATTAGCCTCTCGCAGAAATTAGACTTAATTCATCATTAAGATTGCGTGATAGTCTAACTGCGCGCAATTAAGGCACTGCGCAAGTTGAATTAATTTAAAAGGATGTTTTTATGCGAGTTAAACTTCAATTCCCATTAGTTTAAACGATTCGCTTTGTAATGTTAAGAAACTCCAAAAGGCTGGCTTTCAAGCTTCGAGCTTGATTCACTTTTAAGCATTTTAAGCTAAAATGTAATGCGATTCGCTAAATAATCTTTGTGCAAATTGAAATTACTTGCAGAATTGATTTACAAGTCTTCCTACAAACAAGTCTTGTAGTTTTTTTAACGTTTTGTGAAATTTAAGAATAAATAGAAATTTTACATATCTCCATTCACCAACGCCCCCACATGTATTGGAAAATACATTTTAGAATGTCTGTAGATTGAGACAAATTTAGTTTCAAACTAAATTTGTATATTATTGTACATTATGGAATGCGTATTGCAATTTATTATGTGTGTTAGAGAATGTGTTGTGTAATGCACACTGTAATGTAAGCTTAGTTCGTGTGCATCGAAGAACACATGTCAAAAGCCTCGCTATATTTTATAGTTTCAAGGTTTAAAAATCCCAATTCTGAATTTTAAAAAAACATCTCAAATATTCAATAAATAGCAATGAAATAAAGGTTATTTCGTGTTGGGATAAAAGCGACCAACGCATTTGCAATATATTTTTAAACTCGTAATGCATTTCACAATGCATTTGAAATGCTTTTCCTTTTCATGTGGGGTAGTTAGCCCAAATCTCAAGAAGCGAATAGATAGGTCGTCTTGAAGGAGTTAAAGGAAAACAAAACAAAAATTAAGAAACAGTAGTTTTTGCAATCAATATGATTCTATCCTTGACAAGATGGTTGGCAAGTGGCAAAGTCAACATCCCCCACAAATCGTTTCTCCCTAGGAATTAGGAAGAGAGTGTCTGGAGCGAATGACATGGGTGCACGCAATCATTAATCCTAATTAAATCTAAGATGAACTAATTAATCCTTAAGCCCTGCAGAGTGACCCAGCCTCGCTTGGTTATCCAAACAAGAGCGATCATGGCCAACCGCCTGCTTGACCACCTCGTGTGCCGACCATTAGACGCCTTAAAATATCCTGGGGGCTTTATGGAGGACATTTTTATCGATTTCCTTTTCTGACATGACTGAAGGACGAAAGTAAAAAAGCGATAGAGTGGGGTGTAAAAAACGGCAGATTTGAACGAAAAATGCAAGTTAAAAGGAGGAGGAGGCGAGGGAGGGGAATGATGCTGAAGGATGAGAATGCCTATAATGCCTTTATTCGCTCATGACCAAAAATGTCGAAAAATATCGGCATTGTTGGAAAAGAAGAAAAGTAAGATGGACTGCAGGCTGGCCCAACATTGTTTTCAAAGCACAACCTGTGGACGTTTTGAAGTGAGATGGGGGAATTGGGAGAGGGAAAACCACCCAGAACAAGTAATAACACTCGGATGGCTGCCATAGTCGATCCATTAGCCCCAGCCCCAAAATGCACTCTGACACCCTTTTTTGCGGCCACCAACGATGGACGAAATAGAGAGCTGAGAAGATAACCAGCATTTTTTGTCAGCACGATGGGATGGCCAGAAATACATTTTTTATCCAACCCGCAAGAAACTACAAAAAGATATATGTACAGTATAACGCAATTTCAAATTATCACACCGCAAATGTCCACCACAATGCATGGGCTCGACATGCTTATTCCGCTAATACATGTACATGTACATGAGAAAAATGAATTGTTTTGACATATGAGTGTTAGAATAATGGTTTATCAAAAAGTAGAACTTGTCACTCCCAATCCCTTCTTGGATGTCCTATTCCAGCATGCTGTATATAAGTGTAGGATAAAATAATAAACAGTTGTCACATACCCTCGTGTACATGTGCATGTGCATGTACATGTACATACGGTATATTTGTACTAATTTGATGTGCCTTACCCTCAATACAGCATCAATCCTTCTGGAATTGAATCGTTAAAAGTATTTTAACTTTCTCTAAATGAGTTTTTGTACCATGTATAAGGACATTCAATACATGTATAGTTTCGTAAGAGATGTTAAATTGTTCCATATACATTGTTGATGTTTGTTGAAATTTTTGCATTTTTGCAAAATGCATTTTTGAACATACATGTAGATGTCGAGCATATATGTTTAGGACCTTCATGTACATGGACATGCTAAAGAGATTTTGGAGTAAAAAAATGTCAGGCTATGTCACTTTAATGCACAAAACTGCTGAAATCTGGGATTTTGTCAAACATGGAGGATGTTGAAGTTGCCTTTTCAGCTGTTCAAATCATATAGCCAACAAATTCCATTGGTCAGTCTGCTAATATTCCCATTATTTTCCACACACCCTGTCAATCAGAAATATTGCAAAGTGATAATTAAGGTCATGTTAGTATGATAATCAACTATCATTATAGAGGGTGTCGCTATAGGAAGGTTTCTCTGCGCAAGACTGACCACACTGACCCCTACATCCTTCAACCTTGGACGTCGTTTATGCACGGCCCTTAGCATTCCACGTTGTCATTAAACATTACGAAAATTATGCATGAATCAGATTGTGATCAAATATGAAATGTGTTTGCAGAGGATTTAATACTTCACACATGGTTGCCCAGTTTACAATGACTAAACTAATCATTTGCACTAATCCATATCAAATTCAAAGTTTCGATTTCAAACAGGATATCCATATGCACAGGCAAATTTCCCTTTTTTGCCGCCATTCATTTGCATCTGCGGAGTGGACAATAGGCGTTTTAGCATTAAGGCAGTTGCACACAGGCAGGTTTTTACCATTTAAATAGCCCCGTCTTTTGAGCAACGAAAATTGGAAACTCCTAAAATCGTTTCCGTGCTTAAAAACCCAAAACTCCATTGTCCGGTCCGCGCATTGTTGTCACAGTTATTGGTACTGCATATAGCGAAACAGGACTCAAAATGCGACACTATTCGAGCACATAGCTTCCTTTTCGTGTTTTTTTCCTCCCCCAGCTTTAAAATAGCTGTTTGACAGAACAGCACAAAGGAAACGTTATCGATTTCGGGCTTTCCAACAGATTATTTTCGACCGCCACAAAAGATGTTGATCTGAAAAAAGCAACATCTGAAATGGACCAAACGGGCTTAGGACGCGAGTTCGAGGTGCCAATTATTATTACTTCAGCGCAACTTCCAGACAGCCGCGAATCAACAACAACTTAAGAATTTCCAGACAAATATTTTTCTTCTGTTACATGTACATGTTCCAGCCTTTGGACCCATCTGACTGAGCATCGCTGAATTGTACTCGAAAAACGTAGATGCTACAGATTTTTGCGAAAATGTAAATTAAACTCCTCGTTTTTTAAACTGCAAATATAAATATTACCTGCTGGTGGTTGCTTTACTTGAGATAAAACTGTATATTTGGCATTTTGCGCCATCTTGAAAAAATCGAATTGAGTTCTTTTTTTGCAAAATGGAACGTCTTCCCAAATGGAATCTCACGTTCCACGGTTGCCATGGTTACCGCGTACGCAACCAGCTCGCGCATCATCACGTGACTAGTCAACGAATCAGCGTTCGTACGTGATGAGCGGCAAATTCAAACATTTATTTTCAGTCATTTTGTGGTTGTTTTCAATGTCATTGCTAGCTCGGTGAATTAAAAAATGTTAGTGACTTTCAATTCAGTACGTATCATTCGTTCAATTACAAAGCCAATTTACAGCGCCAAAAGCGTAAAATAGCAGAAAAATCTGCGGATTGTCAATAATATCGGCGTCATTAATGCTCTGGCGAATAATTAATAAATCCCATGCATCCATCATCGCCATACTGTAGCTTCAACCCCGCACGGCCAATGGTACGATCCCTTCCAGTCTTTTTCGTTTAGGAAAAATTAAAGCTCGACCGTAGTACGTACGATTATCGATCGAGCGAAATGTTCAAGTTGATGAAATGTTTAGTGAAATAATAATTATAAACCGTGCAATTACATTGATTGAGTGCGCACTGACGGAGCGTAGCAAGTCCGATCAAAGAACGTTTTGGGGGGTGAACATTTGGGAAATTGTGGTGGATATTTTTGGAAAGAGATCGGCTTTGTTTCGATATATTTGATGCTGAATAAGCAGGCCTGCAAATAAGTCAAACGTTTGCCGCATTGAACCGTAGTGGATTATTGAGATAAAATCGCCATGCATAAAATCGCCATGATAAAATTGCCTGCAGTTAAGGGCAGCTAAATGAAGACATTAACTTTTATTTTGGTGAAGGTTGGACATGTGTCATTCTTGTCTATCTTGTCTACAAGATAGACAAGTAAGTTTAACTACATGAAATTCAAAATTCATTATTTCTGGTGACTCTGTGCCATAAAATGTTGGCCTAAGGAAGTTCTTTAATTACTGCACAACTTCGATAGCAACGTGGGCTAAAATCTTTCGCTCAATTCGAATTTTTTTTTGATCAAGGGTTAAGTCACCATTGCGTAGCAGGGTCTGACAACCACGATTTTGTGATGACATAATCCGCGAACCATCACCTAAGGCTACTAAGCCACAAGAAATTCAATTTAACAATGATGGTGTCCACCATTATTGAAGTGCACATAGTTGATCTAAACTGATTTAAACCCCTCCAGCATTCATTAAAGGTTGTAACGAAATGACTGACGGCCATCTTTTCTCTTCCCGAAGGTTCTCCGCCAGGCGTCCCTGACCGGCCAATCATCCTTCGAGTCTACAGGCGACCAGTAGCCAAAAACCAACAAGATGGACATAAGCCACCATCAGCCAGAAGCCATAACGTCACCATCCTAGGTAGTCCCCAAGACTTCCCAAGTCATCCCAGTCGGTCTGACCATATCGTGGCTGCGCTATCGGAAGGCAACTGCAAAACTGACCAGTGTCCAGTTATGATCTCGCGATGTTGTGACCAATCCATCTTCGAGCGGGCCATGTCCACGGAGGAATAGCTCTCGCAGCGGCCATGTTGTCCACCGTCTCCAACAAGCCCTTAGTGTTGCTGCTGGCATTGCTGGCGCTTGACCACTGTGGTCATAGCACCGCCTTCGTGCTGGAGGGCAGTCCGACTTCCTTCGCCCAGTTCCGGAAGTGGTACGTGGGCGTGAACGGCACCTTCGAGTTCGAGTTCAAGACGGAGGAGCCCAACGGTCTTCTGGTGTACACGGACGACGGGGGTACCTTCGACTTCTTCGAGGTCAAGCTAGTGGAGGGGGCGCTGCGTCTGCGCTACAACCTGGGCAGCGGTGCGTCCATCATCACGGTGGGCAAGAACCTGAACGACAACAAATGGCACAAGGTGGAGATTGTGCGGAGGCACAATGAGACCAGGTTGGGGGTGGACGAAAGTGCCTCCGTGAAAGGGGTGCGGGGGGTGGAGGTGAATTTCGGCAACTACACGTCCAACAGCTACGTGTACGTGGGCGGAGTGCCCTCCTGGTACGCCGCCAAGCTGCAGCTTCTGGCGCTGCCCTCGGTCTACTTTGAGCCGCGCTTCAGGGGACACGTCAGAAACTTACTGTTCGCGGACTCGGACGGGCCCAGCAAGCGCCAGGAAATGATGGAGTCGAAGGGCGTGCGAACCAACAAGAAGGACACCTGCGAGCACCAGGACCCGTGTCAACACGGTGGCATCTGCATCAGCACCGACCACGGGGCCATCTGCGACTGCAGGTTCGTCGACTTCGACGGTTCCTTCTGCGAAAAAGGCGAGTGGCCCCACATTCAATCACCATTCTATCTGTCTGTGTGTGTGTGTTTGTTGTCTAACTTGTCCTGCATGCTGTGATATCGACTGGTGAATTGCGTAGCAAAGCAAGTACTCTAGGTGTTCCCCCAGAGATGGAACTTGCAACTTCCCTGACTCCAGGTTTTAAAAACGAATTTCTCTGGCCGTTGAAAATGCAGGAATATAGCCTATGCCAATGTAATGAAAGTAAGGATTGTCCAACTTGTCCTGTTTGGTGTGATATCGACTGGGAAACCGAGTAGCAGAGCCAAGTAATCTGTGTTCCCCCAGAGGTGATTTCAACTTCCACGACTATTCCAGGTCTTAAAACGAATTTCCCTGACCATTGAAAATGCAGGAATATAGCCTATACCAATTTAAGGAATGAAAGTAATGTCCAACTTGTCCAGCTTGGTGTGATTTCAACTGGAAATTTGAGTAGCAAACAGGTTCGCTGGGTTCCCCCAGAGATGGTATTTTCCACTTCCCCGACTATTCCAGGTTGCTTACTGTATAGATAGCGGGTTTTAATTGATGTCAAAATGAGAGACAAAATGTAAATTTAGTGATATGGATAATAACAGGGAAACAGAGTTAATCAAAAACCAAACTTAAAGCCCATCAGTTCAGTCATTATCTGACGGAACTGGTAGAAGAAACCGGCCATGATTGATTGAGAAGTGGCGAAAGAGACACTGACAATTTATTAAATGGTCATCGATTGGACTTAAGTAGGTTTATAAAGGGTTATCAAGTGATCACACAGTAATTGAAGTGTAGTCACAATCTGATGGACTGGTAGACACATTGTACTGACTTAAAATCTGACAATTACCGCCATTCATGACAGGCCTAACTGACAAGTCAACTGATTTTCAACAGATTTACAGTAAGGGTATAAGATTGTCAACTTTGAAGCAGCAATCAGCGTTGCTTTCACTATGGAAAGCAATCAAGGTACATGTTCATGCAAGGCTGAGCTAAAGTCAAAACCTTCCTTTACAAATTTAATAATACATGTAGTAATTCGACAATGTAACTAGGGTGTCAATTGGATTTGGTATTGTAAATTCCATGATTTTTCAAAGACTTCAAACATTTTTCAAAGCCTATTAGAATATGGGACTGTTCAAGTTTTGTCATCACTAAATAGTGATTTTCAGAAACATCCTCTACTATACAATGATGACATATGATCATTGACAGAAACGCCGTAGGTTAAATATTTGTAAAATTGGATGACAATTTATGAATTTTAAACCCAAATTTTAATTTTGTGAATCATTAAACGTCAAAAATTCCATGATCATAAAAAATATTTCATGATTTTTTCATGACTAACATAATCTGACATAACCATATACATGTATGCCACTACGATTATTAAATTCTTATGCAAATTTCATGACTTTTCAGTGACTTTTCCATGACTTTAAACAGTTTCTATATCTGTTATAATATGGGACCTCCAAGTTTTATGTCATCTCTAAATAGCGATTTTCAGAAACATCCTCTACTATATAGTGATGACAAACTGTACGGTATGATCATCGACAAAAAACGCCGTGGGCGAATTTTTTCGCAAAATTTGATGACAAATGATGAATTTTAAATAAAATTTTTAATTTGTGACTGAAAGGTACAAATTCCATGACCCTATTGTAAATTTCATGACTTTTCATGAGTTTCACGACCTGAATTTCATGACTTTTCCATGACTTTTCCATGACTTCCATGACAAGTAGGAACCATGCTTAACTAACCTACATAACCACATACTGTATCCCATTAACATTCATAAAGTTGATCGTTGAAACATTCAAAGTGTTTTATGACGAGTTGATAAATCTCAAGTTTACACATGTATTTGTACTAGTTTTAGAGGCTTAGAGACATTTATTAAAAAATTCTCCTTACAATCCACGCATGCTTATATTGTCTACAAAGAGGAAGAAAGACAAAAAGTACTACCTCGGGGAAAGAAATGTTAATATGCTAGCGGTACTTGATCCAGGCTGGAAAATGGGAGTTTGGATTTTGCAATTCCGTCTCATTTCCCTTTTAAGAGACAGGAAACGCTCGAAGTGCGTGCATTTTGGACCATTTTTGGGTGGAGAGGAAAAAAAAGTGTCAACTCCAGTGCATTCTCGTAGATTGGATTTTATTTCGGCATGCACTTTATTCACTCATGTTTATTTCAATCTCGAAAAACAAGCGCTGAAAAATACATCATTTCTTTCAGGAAGGATAACGTGTTTCGAGAGGCTCCTCCTCCTCCTGTGTGTGTGTGTGTGTTTGCATCCTCCCAATTTCGTGATTCATTATGAGTTTACATGCAACCGAATGCCACATATGGTATGACCTCAATTCATAACAAAATGCGGCACAAGCAGTTCTATGCCGTAGAAATGCAGCCAGACCATGAAATATGTTGGGTGCTTTGTTGAAACAATATTGGAAAAGACGTCGTTAGGCGAATATGACTATACTGTCTTTTGTACACAAGTAGTTTTTAAGCTTCGAAGAAATTTCGTGAGCTGCATAGCATATGCTGTTTCGTATAATGCACAATATCGCTTTAGAATAGACCGAAGCAAAATTTAAGGCCGAGAGTTAAATTCCTCATGTTATAGGCATGTTACATTTGCTTTCATACTACGATTTTTAAAACACGCAAATCAATAAAAATATTAACTTACCAGTTATTCAGCAGACCTTACTAGTGCATCATTGACAGAAATATCAGCAATTTATGCTGATAATTATTTACTTCGTTCCGATTTGAATTACACTTTCCATGTGTCGTTCTTTTCTCGTCGTAACCATGACAACGGCTCGTTCGATCGTGTTTCAATTCAATTCGATTTATTGGTTTCCTGGAGATTATAGTTGAAATCTGAACGAAGTAAATCGCGAATAAAAAATTATCAGTAAATAATGCCAATATTTCTATCAATCGGATACAAAAGTACGTGCTAATGAATAACTGGTAAGTTAATTGTTTATTGATTTGCATGTTTTAAAAAACGTAGCATAAAGGAACTTTTTTTGCTGTCAGAATCTAACTTCTCACCTGTCCGTTTTCACCTTAAAAAGTAAAAAAATGATTATTAGGAAAACATCGATTAGCAGCAGAATACATGTATGCTAAGTTTGCCAGCATACTTATGAATTGTTTCCACGCTTAATTACGAAACATTGAAAACTTGAATAATTCAGAACATCAATAATTTGCTATTATAGTTTAAAGAAATTGATTCTAGAAAATTGGAATAAAGTGACGAATATTTTCCCCAATACCCGAACATAGTAATTTAAGTATACATGTAGTGATGGAAATGTATACGCAATGACTATATTATATTGATATATAATATGAAATTATTTCCGTACTTAATTACGAAATCATGATAAGTCAATATAAAAACGTTGAATGATAGACGCAGAATCTCGAGTTTCAAGCAGTTGCTTCTATAAAACTGGAATAACGAAACGAACATTTTCCCTACGCAATAATATAACGATATCATGTAAATTGCCCATGTACATTTATTTGTAATATGGAATTACTGTACATTTTTCATTTACATGCACTTGTACGTATATCCAAAACAGCCAACTGAGCTCAACGAGAAGTACGTTATCAGAAATGAGAAAAACGTTAACAGAAATTAAGCAAACTATTTCACTGAATGAAAAATTATGTTCAAATAAACTGTTAAGCTCCATGAGAAGAACTGATATACTGTGTAACTTGTTCAAAGATGCTACTTATTCTTTGAACTTGTGACTATGTCATTTAGGATATGTGGACGAGTGTTAAATTACTGTAGGTAGCTGTGAATATGGGTTCTAATGGGAATCTATAGCTTGAATAATTAGATTTTCAAGCAAGTTTAAACCGGATTTGATCACTTCACCTAAAGTTTAAATTGAAGAAGTTTAACGCCAGAATTTTCACTGGAGAATTCCAAAACTAGTGAAAACTTTTTTCTTCAATTTTTTTCTTCTTCTCCCAGTTACCGCGAGAGACCTGAGCTGATATAAATGAAGACATTTCTCGAAAGCAATTCGAGAACGATTTTGATTGCAAATGGGAGATCCAGGAATAACATTTCCAAATGAATGATTAGCTTTTATCAAAACACAGAGGCGTTTCGCGTCCCCAGGCACAAATATTTCAATCTTATTTCGTGTTGATTGCTTCGTATACGAGCAGCATTTTGCTCAGAGTGTTCTGGTCTATTTAGAAGTTGGTCGACAGGGAGCGCTGCATGATACCCCCTCCAGGCACCAATCTTCCATCGCAAATTTCCAATAGGCATTTCACCAAAATTTGGGTAAATATTTATTGACGTTCACGCCAGAAAGCCAGATCTTGTATTGCATCCGCTACGAAACTAGCCATAGAGCAATGTCATACATGAGGTTGGATTTTAGCCCATAGTACAATGGGCTAAAATCAAAAATTCCTAGCCAAAATGCAAAACAAATTATTTTATTAAATGCCTTATTAAGAGCAAATTAGAGGTAGTAATAGCAGTTACAGTGCAGAGAAAGAAATGCTATTTTTGAGAATTACATTTAAATGCTTGAAATTGTTTGTTATGAACAATTATAGAATTTACTGTACAGTACATGTATATAACAGGGTGTCTTCTAAAAAACTACCAGAAATAATGGTATATTTTCTCCGAAATATTTCTGTTTGGCAATAATATTGTATGAAATGTATCAAGGATTTTTTGTCAACTAGATCCTTAAAACTGACAGAAATGAACTCTAGAGGCGAAACTCGAATAAAAAATTACAAGAAATAACGGATTTTGGTTAATCTCTCGAAAACGTTTAGAGAAATATCAATAAAAGAGGTAACACTGAAGGCAATTTTCATTTTTTTTTAAAACTAAATCACCCATAATGCATAAAGTAAGAATTTCATATGACTTCCGCAGGTACAATGTTAAAAAGTTTTTTTTTATCACAAATCGATGGTCCAGTGACAATACCACGTATAATAAAACAAAATTACAATTTTTCAGGAGAGGAAAAAAGGTAATATTTTGAATGCAACTACTGTATAACTTTTGATACACGCTATTACACACAATTAAGAAAAAAGTATTTTTATAATTTTTTTAAGTGTCATTACAGTGTCAAAATGCGTTTTTATATGTTATTAACCTTTAAGTTTAGCGAAACAAGTATTTTTATTGAAAAAAACACAAAATTGGTTCAGATGTTACTCTCTATTACTGCTAAAAATAAAGCATTGTCAACTGTCAGTCTGATTTTGGGAAATGTTTTGTGTTAATAGACAGGTTTTGGTCCAAAATATAATTTAGCATTCACGAAAAACTTTGCAAAAACACAAAGGGCCACCCTATTGGTAGGGCTTCCCCACTGGGCTTTTGACAGTAAGAAAGCTGGGTATCTACCTTACACAGTATTGAAGCTATTAGATGTTAACTTGAGTTGCAATCTGAAGCACCTGCTTAAATTTATGTTTATTGAGTTTTTAAAATTGAATTTGTTTAGTTGTTTATTAGTTACACGTACCTTAACTCAGGGAAGTATTACATGTATAATTTAATAAATATATAATAAAAAGTGAGTGTGAAAGCCAACAATATCTTTGGTATGCTCACCGCTCGTTATTTTGTGATTTGAACACAGTACATGTACTGTATTTGAGGAATGTGGGGAAGGCTACCATTAGAGGGCGGTTCTTTGTTTGTTCTAATAAATTGCTATGAGTTATAAATGGCTCATTTCCACAATTTTTCGTGCATGGTTCACACAATTTTTAACTAAAAGCTGCCTATTGGTGCAAACAAATTCACAAAATCAGACTAACACTTGACAATGTTCCATTGTAAGGCACGTAGTGGTAAGCCCTCAACAGAACGGAATAAAAATGCAATATTGCTACAAACGATGATACGTGGGATTGCCACTAGGCCATCTAAATGCTGAATTTTAGGGAATGGATGATCGATTATCCGGTCAATTATCTTTGATTTCTCAGAATTCTATCGAACAAACTCAAAATTCAATTTCGATACAGGCAAATTCCATCTTTCAATATAAAATTCCCTAAAGTTTTCATGTTTTCCAAGTTTTCCAAGTTGGTAGTCACCATGCCAACGTCATATTCGATCATCTCACCAGGCCTCGGTTGTTAAGTTCAACTCGAGGTGTTCATTACCGGTATAATTAGGCTTTTTCTCCCGAGGTCTGAAGGTAACGACCAGTTTTGTTGATGAGCAATGGGGCTTACAGAGAGATTTTTCAAGCGTATAATTCCCGCGTTTCCCTCCAATAGGCAGCGGCAGCTTCTTCAATTACTTTATCATTTTCGTTGTCTTTTGAATATTTGCTTTTCCATCGTCTTAAAGCCAGCCCAAAGCCTTATCTGGGCCCTTATTTATCGCCGTATTTACGTTTGCCGCATTGCCAATTTGCTGCGATGCTACGACTCAGAGTTTCGTCAAGAAAAGGAAAATTGCCAAGAAAATAATTGATGCCATGATTCATTCTCTTGCTGCAGTTTGTACAACGAACTGGGTTTTTGGGAAGAGACGAATTGGGTACAGGGAGTTAGAGCATTACGGATTGCATTTCTGGACCTTTTTTTTACTCACTCTCTTTTCTCTTATTTTTATGTTTATATATTCACGAGACTTCGTAGAGGATGCCTTGACGCAGAAGTGAAATAAAAACCTTTTCACGTCTTCGTGGCAAGGACATTAATCGCTTTTTCAGGCAACCAAGCGCAAAAAGAAACAAAATGATCACGTTTTCAATAAAGTTTAAATTACGGATGATATTAGCATAAGAAGAACAATTGTCAGATAGCTCAGGTGTGTCTGTATAGGAACCTCTTTTTATAACTACATCTGCATCGATCAAATTTAAATGACTGATATATCACGCTTTATATTTCCTACACTTGCAGTGTGTCTACTGGATTTTCTATTAAAATCAGTGACTTTTTTCATGATTTCATAACTTGTTCAATACCTACTAGAATTTGGGGCCGTCCAAGTTTTATGTCATCACTAGTTGGTTGGTTGGTTTGGTTGGTTGATGGGGTTTAAAGGGCGCAATGCCTATATGTCATCACTAAATAACGATTTTCAGAAACAATATCTACCACAGTAATGGCGTGATCGTTGACCATAAAAGAATTTAAGGCGAATTTTCTTTGCGAAACTGGATGACAAATGCTGAACTTTAACCCAAATTCTTTTTCGGTGAATCAAGCAAAGACAAAAATTCCCTGACCCTTATCTAAATTCCATGATGTTTCCATGACCCTGATATAAATTTCATGATTTTTTCATGACCCTGATGTAAATTTCATGACGTTTACATGACTTCCATGACCCGAATTTCATTCCATGACTTTTCCATGACTTCCATGGCCGATAGACACCAGGGCTTGTCATACTGTCATTCTGTCATATAAAAATATGTTGCCCTTATTTTAAGCATACATTTACTGCAGACTCCTGCTTCCCTAGCGTTTACCTTCATTTCCCAGAAACCGCTTATCAGAAAGCCCTTTTTACCTAATTCAGGTAAAATATTCTTTATAGAATCAGAGAAAGTCAGGGATATTTAATACATTGGATAACTACTGTCAGTATCGAAATATTGACA
>JAQGAF010001217.1:0-33809 GCA_034687865.1 Kryphioiulus occultus | reverse complement strand
TTCCAACGTCGAATGGCATGCAGAAAGTAAGACCAATAGTAAGAATCCGTATGGGCATGCAATTCCATAAGCGGATTTGATTCATTCTACAAAAATTCTAGTTCAAATACATGAGCGTTACGTCATTAAAGATTCCGATAGTTACAGTTAGGTCAGGTTTTGAGGAAGTTAATGTTATGGTTTTCAATTTTCCTATCTTATTTATTCTCAGTAAGTCCTCTGGTAGCTAGGCCTAATTGATTAAATAATGAAGGTAGTGTGTGCAGTACACGTATTATAATGATGCTTAATTTCTTTAATTAGTCATTTCTTGTAAAGGTAATGCTGCCATGTAAACAGTTTTTCTTAAAAATTAAGTTGGCTTTTTTAACTTGAAGAATTTATAGGCCTATCTAGTTCCGCTTTTTAATGTTTGAAGATTGTGAGTCTTTTATGAAAATCTGTTGCTTGCAAATTCTTTGAATTTGTAAAGATCATCATGAAAGTTTATTTTTGAGTTTTTGTAATTGCACATGTTTCAATTCTATAACTAAGTGTAGGTCTACTTTCAAAATATGTTAAAACATGATTTTATAAATAAGTGTACTTTAAAGCAATTTTAAAACGTGTAATGCATGAGACAAATTCATGCGCTACACACAATTTCCTATCTATAATTATACTTTCAAACAATTTTAAAACGTGATTTATATGGAACTTTGCTTTGGGTTTTTGCCAACTCGTGATGCAAGCCGGCCCTGATGCAACTCAATGTTTCAGTTTCATATTTTGGTTGAACCTATCCTTCCTGTGTTTCTATTTCATATATAGAGGCCTATATCCAAGCATATTTTCAAACAATTTTGCATGCAAAACAGGATTTGTATAACTTTATTTTACGTTTTTTTTTCAAGATTAAACCTACTCCAAATATCGACATTTTACAGGGTGCTACCGGTCATGAAAGTCGAAAAATCATAAAATGAGATTCAGGTCATGGAAGTCATGAAATGTACATCAGGGTCATGGACAAGTCATGAAATTCACTACATGGTCATGGAATTTTTGTCTTTTTATTGATTCATAAAATAAAAAATTGGGTTTAAATTCGTCATTTGTAACCCATTTTCGAACCGGGGATTTTTTGGCCAATAGTCACGTCGTCACAGTAGTTGATAATGTTTATGAAAATAGCTATAGTATTTAGTCGTGACATAAAACTTGAACGACCCCATATTTTAATGGGCATTGAAAAATTGATTAAGTCGTGGAATTTGCAATACCAAATCCGGTAGACACCCTGTTTTACAGTAGCATTTTTACACTTCTTTTTGAGAAAAATTTGACGGAAAGTCTCTCTTCGTTTTTCAAGTGTTGGGTCCCAGCCTTTACCCGTGCGGGGAGGGGCGAAGGGCATGTGTTGAATGTCATCGAAGTGGCGGTTAGCATTAGTGACATCATTTCGATGATAACGACGATGGTAATTATGACGGGGGGCGAAAAACTGCCCAAAATAAGTTTGTGTCCAGGCAAAAAAAGCCAAGAAATGGCACAAAAAATGGCGGCTTTTTCGCCTAGATTTAGGGCCGATCGTCAGCCGCCATTAAAGAGGTGAACCCCCCGTGACCCCTCAGGGTTCACGCTAGGCCTGGCAGGAGGTTGGATTCACCAGTTGAGTTTTTTCAAACCCGGGGATGCTCATTCATTAGCAAATGCTGTTTTATTTGACTCGTTCTCCAACTGACACTAAACAGATGCCGTCCCGGGACACGTGGTGAGAGGCGGCGGCCATCTTGAAGCGCTGATGCCCCCTTGTGGGTCGATTTAACCCTCGTGAAGTGAGATGGTTTTCGACAAAAATAATAATGTCATATAAAGCGAGAATCTTATACCCACTATGGGAAAATGGTGCATGGAGTTGAAACTAAAAAAGCGAGCTTTGAATTGGACTGGCGGCCATCTTTGATTTATGTTCGTTGGGAAATGGGTGTTGGGAAGCAGAATGGACCTGACTGTGCCGCTCTAGCCACTTAGCCAACCGCTGTTTATTAATTTAATGCTGATGATAATCACGAAAAATATTACGTGGCTTGGACTTTTTGTAAATGTTTTCGATTGTGACTTTGCGAAATTGCTGCGCTTTGAGTCAGTTGGATGGTGTCCAATTTTGGACCAGTTTAGCTAATGTCGTTAAAATGTAATTGCGAATTTCTGTCTCGTACCTCAAGTTTAGGCTTCGTTAATGTATTAGTCTGGACGCATTGATTTCATCAGTGATTCATTGCAATCTCAACTAGTCAGTTTATACTGTTTTCACTTATTTCCACGTAAAGTTCATTTCAGGTAATTCATATCAATAATTTCATATAGGATTCAGTTCTCCACTAAATTTCATCTCAGACAATTTTCAGTTAATTCTATTTCAGACTGTTCAGTTAATTCCATTTTAGACAATTTTCGGTAATTCCTTTTCTTAAGTTTTCAGTTAATTCCATATTTTTATATCAGACAGTTTTCACTTAATTTCAATGGTCAGCAGACAGTTTTCACTTAATTTCAATAGTCAGCAGACAGTTTTCACTTAATTTTAATGGACTGCAGACAGTTTCCACTTAATTTCCATATCAGAAAGTGTTCACTGAATTGTATTTTCATGCAGACGGTTTTCAAGTTCAGTTCAAGGGCAGTTTTAAGTTAACTCCATTTCGGAGTTTTCAATCAATTCCATAGCAGACAGGTCGGTTAATTCCGTTTTCACACAGTTTTCAGTTAATTTCGTATCAGACAGTTCTCATTCAATTCCATTTGGAACAGTTTTCACTTAATTTCAATGGTCAGCAGACAGTTTTCACTTAATTTCAATGGTCAGCAGACAGTTTTCACTTAATTTCAATAGTCAGCAGACAGTTTCACTTAATTTCAATGGACTGCAGACAGTTTCCACCTAATTTCCATATCAGTCAGTTACATTTCAGACTGTTTTCATTTAATTCCACATCAAACAGTCAATTTCAGTTAATATTATTTTAGTTGTCCGTCCATTACGTTTCAATGTTTTAGTCAGTTTTCATGGCAGTCGCAGAATTGCTTTTAATTTTGAGTCCTGTTTCATTTTCTTTATGGTCAGTTTGTTTTCCATGTGGAAAACCTTCTGAAGCCATCAAGCTGCACTTAACTCAATGTCTTAATCTTTTAGAACAGTTTCATGCAATTCCTTCACAAAATGGCGCCTAACAGTACGCCCACACTGCCAGAGCATAGTACATGCGCATTTCTAGGCACCATTTTGTTGTTCTTTACCCTGGAATCCTGCGGTTTGGCAAGTTAAGCAGTTGAGCACTTTTGCTCAAGTATACTACAGATTGACCTGTACGAAGACTTGCCAAAACTGCAGCCCTGTTGTCAATGGCCATTCAGCAGCGCCCCCTGGGGTCAAAGGGCACGCAGATGGTGGGGGTGCAACCGACGAGCCCTCTGGCGTCTGCTGTGCCTGTGACACAATTCCAACACGCGTTGACCATGAGACTAGTGCGGATTAACAGACATTAAATAAATAAAAAATGGCTGCCATCTGCATGATTAATTAAGGGAAGAGAGACGATAACGAGTCAGTGAAAAGGGAAATTCCGGTAGACTTGTCAAAAGAAACAAGCAAGTGACCTACGCGACAGAAAGCCCCAATTAAAGCGCTTTTGGTGGACGCGGGATCGATCCCCGCTCACTTTATTTTTTTTTAAATTTTACTTTGACCAAATCGTGTGGTGCCAGGGTTTCGTCTGAGTCCCTCCTCCTCTCAATCTCACCAGCGGGGTAATTGATCTCGCCTTAATTACTCTGTCAATGAGTTTCAATTAAGATGGGAAGAGTCAAGGTGGGAAGCGCGGTGCATTGTGGGGCAATGCCACCCACCGTGGCTGCGGTCAAGGTGTGGGCATCGTTGCCGAAAAAAAGTGTTGTTGCTGAGAAAAAATTGTTGTTCAAAAAAATATTGTTATTAAAAAAATTGATGCGTGTCAACACGCGCATCTGGCCACCCTGGAGGGGGCGGGGCCCGCAATGGGCACGCCCATAACTCGGTTTTTCCATCAAATTTATATATTTTTTATTTTTGTTTTCAGTTAAAAAGGCCGAGGTTGGACGTCGATTCTGAACTTGGTTTGCAAGACAGTCAACACAGTTCTGTATCAGGCAACAGGTAAGGAAGTATTTTTTTTTCAAAACTTTCAAATGTCGGCCATTAGCTGCCATGGAGCTGGAAAAATCATGGACCAATCAGTTCTTGACACCAGAAATCAGATAAAATCACTTTCAGATTTGTTAAGTAACGTTGGTGCAGCGACATGTCGCCCATCCACCCAGATTGACCCTCCACGCGTGACCTTTCCATGACATTTTTGGGGGTCACGCTGAGCCACCCCCAGCCGCTCAGAACTAGCTGACATAACGACCTTGTTTACTAATTATGATTTTCGGTGCACGGCTTATTAATTTAATCGCGGAACGTGGTGCTGACGAGGTTTCCAAGGCAATAAGAATTTCAAGATTCGACGAAATTTGTATTATCTAACAAAAATTTTGAAAGTCTTCATCTGCCAGAAATGCCAAAATAAAATGCCGTAAATCCTGATTTTAAAACACCAAACACCATTTCGTTATTATGGTGGCACAAAATGGCGCCCGGAAGTGCACATTTGTAATGGGAAGCACCCCTGAAGCCCAGCGCCATCTATGATTCGTTTTGGGCAACTGCTGGAACTTGCATGGGGAACTTTTGGGAAAATCTGTTTCAATTGCGAAATTGGTCAGTTTTTTCCTAGTGGTCTGTGGAAATTTGGGCTGACGTCTACCACTTTTGGTTTAGGGTTTTACAATATTTCGTCATTTTCGTCATCATTAATCTTGTGAGCATTTGTTACAAATTCACTGATCGGCGATTAACTTTTTTTAACCCATGTTTTTCATTCAGTATTTCAAGAAATAGGTTTAATATTTGAAGATTGCACAAAATTTTGCACTTTTCTCAGTTCTGGCAACGTGCATAAGAAACGCTCTTTTATGTCAATGTGGAAAAAAAATCCATGACTATAATTTAGTTGAAAAAAATTCGCCTACTGCGTTTTAGTCAATATTAATCTTTGTGGAGGTTTTTACAGATTCACTCATGTCGTTTATTACAGATTCCCTTTTTGTAAAATTCCCCGTTTTTCCAATCGAGTTCGTTATTTCCAAAAAATATTGTTGGAGAAATGCACAAAATCAGGCCTGTCTGGCAACATTATCCGGAAAGTTTCAAATATGGTATTTACTTAAATAATATATAGTATTCGAAAGACATTTTTTTAAAGAAATCTGAGGTAAAATTTACCATTTGTGATCTAGTTTTCTACAACTTTTGACTGTTATTATGTTTCAAACACTAAGGAAACTACGCTTAAAATTCAACACAATGTGTATTCCGAGTAACATTTGTTTAAAACATTTTCGCATATTTTCCTGGCAAAATTGAGGGCCAAAACAGTATTCCTTGTGATGAGGATTTCATGCAATTTTCACCGTAAATTTAATTGAACTTTAGTTAACTGTTTGCTAAAGTTGAAATGAAAAGTTTTTAAAATCCTCGAATTGATTAACAAAACCGAATCAGTGTGATCTGGAAAAATATTAGGACTCTGGAAAACTAAGGGAATTTCATTTTCAGATACATGTACAGTAGTAATCACCAAGACAGCGATGGACAGACATATCTGGTATAGGCCTAGTTACAATATTTTCATCATAAATATACATGTACATGTAAATTCCAAAATAGAAGAAAAAATTACATAATAATGTTTCCTGCAGAAAAAAAGCTGAACATTTTGAACAGAAATTCATTATTTCGCTTTGATTTTTTTCTCGTTTCGCACATTGGATTTTATGACTGTCCTCAGAGAATCCCTTTCCCCTCGGATTCAGGAGCGCCCCCTAGAAAATACTTTTTTTTCGAATTTTTTGTGGAATATTTCACAGCCACGTGGTGGTCAATTAGGACTTTTTTTCTGCCAACAAGGCTGTAGGCAGCGTTTTTAATCTCTCGTCTTCGCCTTCGAATAATCGACATTTGACCTTAGAAAAATTTGGCAGTGACCTAGGAAGTGCAAAGATTCCCTCCATCTGCATGTGCATGGCGTTATTTTTAAAGTTGCATTTATTTTCATTTTCTGCTTGTCTTATCAGGCCATTTCACAAAATGCCCAATTTGGACGCTGGCCAACAACAACGAAAAAAAAAAGAGCTGGACATGTTAGCCAACGTTGATGGCCATGTCGAAAATTTCTCCAATATAGGGATGTGGCCATTGTGAAAAATTGGGAAAAAATGACAATTTATGAGGAAAATTCATTGGAAATGAATTTCACAAGAAATCCAGCATAAAATTGAGAAATTCCCCTCCTTTCAGTCCCTTAATTTCTTAAAATGTGCTAACATGTTATAATTTATCAGCTTTTTTTCAAAAATGCCTACGGCGTTCTTTTGAAAACTAATGTTTAAAAGAATCTTAAAAATAATAATAATGCAAAATGTCTAAAATTCTGTTCATTGAATATACACATGAAATCCATTTTGGTCGAATGTTGTTAAAAAAATGAAGGTGAAATCCGCCATTTGTGTTCTTGGAAATGCGAAATGTTTTCACTAATATTGAATGAAAAATGCGAAAAAAATCAGATAATTGCGTTTGAAAAAATTGAAAAATATCGCATTCTTGTATGAAAAATTTGTTTGAACCAACTGGCCACTTGCCTGCAAGTGCAAAATCGCAAACATCCCTTTAGTTGACGAAATAATGTGTGCGATTACAGGGTGTCTACTGGATTTGGTATTGCAAATTCCATGACTTTTTTCATGACTTCAACATTTTTCAATCCAAATTTTTATGACTAGCCCCATGCCTATTGGAATATGGCCCGTTCATGTTTTATATCATGGCTAAATAGCGATTTTCAGAAACATTACATACCAATGTGGCGACATGATTATTGGCCAAAAAACACCGTAGGTGAAATTTTGTGCGAAAATAGGTGACAAATGAAGCATTTAAAACCCAAACTTTATATTTTGCGAATCAATCAAAAAACAAAGTCTATGGCCCTGTTGTAAATTTCATGATTTTTCCATTACCTGAATCAAATTTCATGCCTTTTTCATTACCTAAATAAAATTTCATGCCTTTTCCATTACCTGAATCAAATTTCTTGACTTTTGCATTGCCTGAATCAAGTTTCTTGACCTTTACATTGCCTGAATCAAATTTCATGACTTCCCATGACCTGAATCTCATTTCATGACTTTTCCATGACTCCCATGACTGGTATAGACACCCTGTAAAAGTTGTCCATGTCGAATTAGCAATTGTGAGACTGACCCTGGAATAACCTTAAGTAATGCCAGTACAGGGTGCCCATGAATTATGTAGGTGGGAGTTGCGCGCCTATTTCCGGTTAGAGGTCAGAGGGCACCAAGGCCTTAGCACGCCAAGCCAACCGTGATTTTTGCCGTAAACCACTAGGCTCCAGGTTTGGGTCTTGGAAACGACTAACAGGTGGCGCGACTCAAGGAACATCTGGCGAGCACATGTCCCACCCCCTTTTCGGGAACACTGTTCAAGATGGCCCGCTTTTTATGGGACGTTTTTATCCCCGTGGGGTGGGTTTGTTGAACCGCTGCAAGCGCAACCCATCCAGCGCCATCTTTCGGACGTTTTCCTACCGACTTCAGTATGGAAAATGTTCTCATGCCTTATACTACATGTACATGTAGAAGAAACTTCTTGACCGCCAGCTTTGCGAACCAAAAATTTAGTGAAAATGGGCACTGCTAATATTTCTGTACTGCTGTACTGACGCTCGAAATTCCAAAAAAAAAAAAAAAAAAAAAATTTAATCGTCAGTATTCTACGTCAGTCCATCAGGATTACCTTTCCCGAGTAGTACATGCATTACTGAGGGTAGCTTCGGGTACTTGTTGAAGCTTGAAAAATAGTCAGCATTCTACGTCTATCCATCAGTATTCACCCCTCTCAGTATTGTCATAGCATCATCAGTATTACTTTAATTGTATTTGCTGACAATAAAATACAGGGTGTCGCTAAATTATCAATTAGAGACTTGTGTAACCTTCCTGGTCCTACCGGCTTTACTTTCAACAGTTGGCAACAATACATGCACATGTGCAGTAGTACTGATCGTGTGAGCACATCGTATATTATTTTTAAAAATACCCGTAATGCTACTGATAGTGCATGGACAATACTGATGGATTCATGTAGAATGGGCACGTAAAGTAAACGTTATGAAAGAAGGTCTCCTTTCAACAATTAGTACAGTACTACTTATCGTGCAAGGTCAATATTCAATTATTGCTGGATGGATTTAAAGTGCTGTATAATATAGACGGTATTGGTCCCGTAGAGTGCACAATAAATAGACCACGCAACTCCCTCGTAAATAATTCTTGGGTAAGTCTACCCGGTATTTTACTTTCAACACAAATGCAACAATAATACCGATTGTGCAAGGGCAATATTGATCAAGTGGCGTAGAATACTAACCTACTGTATATATTTTACGGTACTGTAAGCCCATCTATCAATATTGCCCCTGCACCATCAGTATTACCATAGCTATTTGTTAAAAAAAATAAAATACAGGGTGACCATACGATCAGTTTTACTGTAGATTCTGTATTTGTTGAAAGTATCAATAGTACCAGTGCTTGGTCAGTATTACTGTTGGTATATGTTGAAAGTAAAGTCTGTATTCTACGTCCATCCATAAGTATTTATCTTGCAATATCAAATATTACTGTAGGTGTTTGTTAAAATTGAAACACGGTGCTATACGATCAGTATTACTGTAGGCACTGTATTTGTTGAAAGTATCAATATTGCCACCAATAGTGCCATACCTCGGTGAGTATTGCGCAGGTATTTGTGGAAAGTAAAGTCAGCATTCAACGTCCGCCAATCAGTAATACCCTTGCACGATCAGTATTACTATAGCTACATTATTTGTTTAAAAAAAAGTAAATGCAGGGTGACCATATGATCAGTTTTAACTGAATATACTGTATTTGTTGATACTGTATGTGTTGAAAGTTTCAATAGTGCCATTCCTTAGTCAGTGTTACTGTTGGTATATGTTGAAAGTAAAGTCGCTATTCTACATCCATCCATAAGTATTTTTACCTCGCAAGATCAAATATTACTGTAGACACAGTATTTGTTGAAAATATCAATATTGCCATAAATTATAGTGCCATAGCTCTGCCAGTATTGCGCTAGGTATTTGTGGAAAGTAAAGTCAGTATTCTACGCCCATCAATCAGTATTGCCCTTGCACGATCAGTATTACTCATTAACCATCAGTATTAAGGTTTGCAATATGAAAAGTCATTTTGCTGATTGCTTATTGATCGTGCATGGTCCGCTTTGGGGCTAATTTCGGCTCCCAGCACCCCCACGCCGAAATTTGCATAAATTACCGGGGTAATTAGGCGGTGACGTCACCGTGACACATTTCGGGCTCGAGACAATGGCAGGGCCAATGAGCCGTTAATGGAAGGACGCGAAACAATGGAGAGTGGATTGGGAGTCGGTTTCACGTGTCTCTGCCGTTGGGGGGCGGGGGTGGAGGGTCAGAGGTCATCAGCATTGTAAGCAAAGGTAATTCAGGGGCCTGACCCTCCAGGGATTTTTCGTACCTGGCTGCGAGAAGCACTCTCCTGGAGAGATCGGGTGACCAGCACTGCTGACCTTTGACCCTGCCAGGGTTTCGGGGCTGGCACGGAAGCTGCATGCGTGTCCAACTCTTGTTCGTGGGGTCAGATTTGTTGGCGAAAATGGCAGGTTTATCGGGACCCATGAATGTTTGTGATATGACGTAACCGTTCCAAAATCAGACATTCCAAAAGAATGATGAACTTACCCATACATGTACATGTACTCAGTAGAGGGTCACAGAAGTGGCGTCAAAACTGCAACTCATATACATGTACATTATTTTTCCATTGTTCAATTGACCCTGACGAACAATGATTATTTCATGGCTTCGTTCCATTGGAATGGCAATGAAAAAGACTAATTTGCATCGTTCTATTTTTTAGGTCTTTGGAAAACCAGGGCAACGTCAGTTCTAGTCCTGCCAGTCAAGTCGACAGCGGTAATGAATCGCCCTCTGGCGTCCCTTCTGAGACCTCTAGTCTAAATAACATTCCCACCAATGGTAAGTGCCCATCTTCTGTAACACCGCACGTTCTAAAACATATTAAAGGTTGTTGGAATTAACGCAAAATAACCAGAACTTGGAATTTGATGACATGAATGTCAATGCTAGGGAACGATCAAGTATTACATGTCAGCATCTTTGGCAGTGGTCGAATGCTGGGTATTTTTTAAATCCAAATTTGGCAACTAATTTTGTGAAAAATTAAACAAATTTAGCCCAATATCCAAATTGTATGAGTCAGTGATGATGTCATTACTTGGGAGAGGGGTGGCCAAATGATGACAGGGGAAGGGTCAACTAATTATTGTCTTAGTTTTTAAATTATAATTGTTAACTAGTTTTGTTAGCTAATATTGATGGAAATATCGTCTAAATCCAACTTTCATTGGTCAATGATGTCATGCAGTGCTGACTTGGAGGAGGGGTGGCCAAATGATGACGGGTGAAGGGTCAACCAAATGTTTGAACATTCATTTTTCAAATAAATTGCTAACTGGTTTTGTGAACTAATACACTTGAGTGCAAAAAAAAATTGACTCACCTGCAAGATCCGAGTAAAAATGTGTTTTTCTCAGAAACCAAATGTCGGATTTAAAATCGGAAAAAATGTTTTGTGGACAATGTATTCCTCTTTATAATACGCCTAGTGTGAAAAGGATTTCTGCTGAGTTTTTCTGGAGTAGTGGTCGTGTTATCGAGTATCCATTAATTAACAATGTCTGGATGTGTGTTCATTAAGCTCTGATAATCAAATTGCATTCAGAAACACTTATACCTCGTTCAGACAGGAAACGCAACTAGTTCGAAAACCTATCGAGTTCGAGAAAAAGCATTCGAAAAAAGTGGCGTTCGAACTGCGATCACGTTATACACGGGGCGTGCTGTGCACGATGGGAGATTCTCCAATGTGAGATAATAACGATAATTCGAAATCTGAACATTTTGACTTACGTAATTAATATATAAACCAAAGAAAACTTATCAAATCATCGAACATACTCCTTGCCCGTCCTCACTCGACAAATTATCCCTACGCCAAATGTACTAGTAGTACCAGACAAAATGTCGTCTCAATTGTTGAAGAAATTTACGTGAAAAAATATATTGGCAACACTGCGTGACGTCAAACCGACCGAGTTTGAAGCCTCGTCCCTTGTTCCAGGAATGAGGGATGTTGATTCCTCGTTGTGATCGAGTTTCACCCAGACTGCAAATTCCAAACGAGTTTCGGTGAGTAATCTCGTTTGAAACGTCCTGTCTGAACGAGGCTTTACAGTATAGCCACGGGGGTACAAGAATGCATACTGCATGTCATAAATAATGCAAATTTGAGCTGCTCTAAGTTTGACATTTTGCGACTCAAATATGCATAAGGAATTTAATACAATTAGGCGAATTATAATGAGGAATAAATTATCTACAAAACACATTTTTACGCGATTCATGCAGGTGAGTCGACTTTTTTTGCACTCAAGTGTATACTGTACATAGTGCATATACATGTACGTACATGTACATTGTACATGAACCGTTACATGTAGATGTAAATTTCGTGTTATTACAAGTGGGGGCCTGGTCAGAATCATGACAAAGATGTCACAGGGGGCGGCGATACGAAAATCTCGAGTTTGAAATGAAATAATACAGTACTTTGAACTTTCCCAAAGTTGCTTTGTGCTTTAACATTTGTTTAAATACGCCGTGTAGACCTAAATAGGCATACACTGTATGTCATAAATCCCAAAATGTCATTGCTTTATTAGCCTTAACCCTTCACTGAGATTAATATTCCTGTCATTCAGTGTCCTTAACATGTCACATTTGTATTCGTTGGTTTCGAGGCCCTTGAAAATGTTGACCTTGATGACCTTGAAAGACAGACCTTGATATTTTCGTATGCGTTGTGTTCTGTTCATTTGGGAACTGAGAGCGGTAGCAGTCATCGCTCTCAAGCGGATACCAAATCTGTAATTTAAAGATCCGCGTTTGTGAGAATTCCTTTTTGGAATAACTTCCTTAGAATCAGCTGAAATCAAATTTCATAACGTGACAGTGCCAAATTCGTTTGCATTCCTGCAATCATCCGCTGTAATCGTGATTCCAAGTAGTTTGCATTTCTTCCGCTAGGTGCCCTTGGGTCTATGGCCAATGCTGGAGAGTCCAACTTCAGCACCACGGACTCATGGGGGATTTCTTCAGCAAACTCCGATTCCGTTGCCAGTAAGTGAACTCGTTGTTGACCTCTAACCCCGCCCGTCCCCAGAGGGTGCTCGTCAATTAGCGGCGCCTCAGTCCCTGTTTATTTTTCTGTTGTTTCAATCCCAACCTGACTGTTGTTTTTTCTCTTTATATTTTTCTCCACCACCGTTTCTGCTCTATCACCTCTCACCTCTGACCCCTCCCGATTGTGCTCGATGACCTGCCCAGTAAAGAGTGAGCCATTAGGGAACGTGGGAACCAGACATTCCGAATCCCCCTATGGGCCACTGGATCCTCTCAATTCCTATCCGGGTGAGTGGAAATTCTTTAACTCTGAGGGCCGGATTCCAGCAAGCTGAGAGCTGAGAGTGCCAGATGCCACCGAGAGTCTAATGAGCTGGTTTCATAAGTTGGGAACTACCACTGTCGCACCAAAGTTGGTTTGGTTGAGATTCTCTCGATGGTAACTATCGAGAGCAATAGTGGTGGCTTGGTGTCCACTCCACTTGAGAGCAGAGAGCGAAAGTTAGCATCGAGACAATCTCAGGGACCATCTTCATACATCTGAAACTGCTTGTATTGAACCAAAGTTGGCTTTATGTATCTTGCCCTCAAGATTTTCTCGATATTGACTACCTCTATCTAATGTACATGTAATGGAGAAGCACCCAAAGGCTTGGTGTTCACTTGAGATCAAAATGCTAAAAAGTTACGTGAATAGAACCTCTGAAACCGGCTGAACCGGAGCTGAGAGCAATAGTGCGGGGAAGTCAGGGAAATTCATGTCTGGAAATTTGTTGTGGCACAACTATTTTGATTGGTATCTCATTAAAAGCATTAGAAAAGCTGTATTTATGATCTACCTTTTCTAAAAATTTTCCCTACGGCGTTTTCATTATCATTAATTTTCTTTATGAAATATTCACATGAAATACATTATTTTTGTTAAAAAAAAATTTGGCCTCTGAAGATTTTTTTAATATTTCAAAGACGAAGTCCTCAAAAATGCAGTGTTTGAGATCTAATGGTGTCAACTTCTAGTGTTCGCATCATCATTAATCTTAATGCGCTAAAAATGCGATATTTCTTGTAACTTTTCAAAAATTCGCCTGCGGCAGTCTCTTAATTATTAATATTATTATCTATTCTTACAAAATTGTTGGCGAATTCCGTCATTTCGTGATAAGGTCTATAATTTGTTTAAATTTTCGCCATATGGTATATTTGCTTGGATCAAATCTGTAAAAACTGTTTCTTGAAATTGTCTGGAAATTTTCCAAGTGCCTGGAAAACCTGGAAATGCCCGCGAAATACAATTGAACATTTGGCTAGTCATTCTGACAGAAAAATGCAAAAAAACAGTAAATTTTAATGTTGCAGATAGTTGATTTTAGAGTTGCTAATTTTGGAATGAACCATGTAGTGCCATTGAGAGAATATCAAATGGTCTGCACCTCTCGATAGTTTGAGATGGGAGTGAAATCTCGACATTAAATATCTGCTTTCAGTTTATCAAAATGACGAACGCGAAATTACTGAAGACTTATACGAGTGCACTCTCAACTATTTTTATTTGAACTAGATTGAAATTGTGGGAGTTACTATTTGAGAGCGACTCTCAGACGTCACCGTATCCACGTTCAGGTTTTAGCTCTCGAGATGTTTTACTCCACAGAGCCTTATGTTACTGACTCGCTGAGGTTCTCCCGATGGCAACTTTCGCTCTCTGCTCTCAATGAACCCTAAAACAAAGGATGCTACATTTGTGGACATACATGTACGTCTGTCATTTGTAAAGTTAGTTAAAGACAGAAAATAAACATGTCCTGTCAAAACATCCTCTGGTAAACGTGCCAAAAGCTCCATCAGCGCTGATGGAGTTATGGACCCCACCCCCCACTTTCTGGAAATCCATGGCTTTTCTGGGACACTTTTTGCGTGGATTCTTCAGAGAATCCCAACGTCAAAGATCCCCATAAATCCTGACTGTCAGACCGTTCCCTGAATTAGCATTTCTGAGAACACCCAAGATGGTTCGAAAAGAAAGGGTTTTACCAGATACCAAGAAGTTTGTCAATTCCAAAAAAATTTTTTTGTCCAAAAATGTTTCTGGTGGAAAAGATTTGGCTAATGGCGGTCACAGCAATGGTTCCCACGCCCTCCCTTCTCGCTCCAGTTTTCATGCTCCGACTTCTACCTCTTCCTCGTCCCTTAATCAACCGTTAGTTAATTGGTGCATTTGCTTTTCTAGGAGAGTTGAGCCAAACGAAGACGTCGCCCGTTGATTACCAGAACAGCTACTTCTACAACACGTAAGCTTACCTTTGTGTTTGAGTGCTGACCTATGTCATTCCAATTTGCTTCATTCCAATATGCTAATGGATCTTTTGCATTTTAGCATGCAGACGTACCCCTCTGTCGGGGGTCAAACTCCCTCGGCGTATGGCATGCAGGCCACCGGTTTCTACAATCCACAAGCGGCGCAATCGTCTCCCTATGCTGTCCTGCCGCAGAGCTTCGGTGTAGCCAGTAAGTAAAGATTCTTTAATAAAACTAAGTTTTTTTTGGACATTGCATGTTTTGTGGCATGTAAGTTAGGTTATGTAGCTTTGATAACCCCGTTCATACATTGTTAATGCAGTTTGTAAGCTGCACGTACATGTACCAGGTAATCGACTTTTTTTGGACACCCTGTACATAGTGTATACAGGATGCCGGAAAAGTCTTTCCAGCAGTTTTTGTAGAAATCGACTTTTGGGTAGTGAAGTTCTGCTTTAATTGTTTTGAGTGGGTTTTACATACTTCTGATTAATTCACGCTTGCAAATTTGGGAAATCTGAACAGTTATCACAAATTGGACGTTATTACAAATGGGTAGATACTGTATGACAGTTTTGATCAGTTATACTCAAGACACACCAAGGAAAGACGTGATATTAAATTAAAAAAAAACCTCACCAATGACGTCACGTTGGTATTCCAAGGTTTGTGCAATGGATTGTGGGAGCACTCGAATTTATACAGGGTGTGTAGTGGTTCCGTTTGCTGTAGATCGTACAACCCTGATACATGTACAACGATAACCAATGGTGAGGGATTTGTGCAGACCCTGCACAGTCCATGATACTGTCAATATCAACAAATACGCAATGGTAACAGATAAACACTGCAACTCACGTTATCGTGTTTACCGGGTGGGAGACACAGCAACACGTCATCACTGGTTTCGCCATTTTCTGGGTTATAAACCTAGGTTTTCGTTTGGTGTGGCTTGAGTATAAGTGTATTACAAATTATAACAATATTTGCGAGTGCGGGCGCCCATGTTTACGAATTGTAACGGTTATTACAATACAGGGTTCCAACTTTCTGTAAGGCCGGGGAAAATTAGGGAATGTCAGGAAAATGGAAAGGTGTCATGGAATTCGTGAACATGTCAGGCAGATTGAGATAGTTTGCATCAGCTAATGGATAAGTCATCATCTTATACAAATTTGGGATAAATTCCATTATTTTTATTATTTTTATAGAAAATATCATGTAAATGTCAGGAAAATGACCAGGGAATATCAGGGAAATGACTGAAAAGTTGTCAGGGAATATCAGGGAAATGACTGAAAAGTTGTTAGGGAATATCAGGGAAATGATTGAAAAGTTGTCAGGGAATATCAGGGAAATGACTGAAAGGTTATAAGGGAATATCGGGGAAATGACTGAAAAGTTGTTAAGGAATATCAGGGAAATTCACTTGAGAATGGTGCACTGTAATATTTTTTTAGTAACATAGCCATGTGTGGGTTTTACGTGTAACTAAACCAATTTAGGCGTACAACTTATTTACGAAGTAATGAAGGTTTATTTGCAGAAATTGGGATAGTTACATGTATTTACAGTGATTTTGAAGAAGGAACAGTCATTACAAATTGATACATGTAGTTATTGCTTCCTTTTGGGAGAGAAAAGTGGGTTTTTATTTTAAGCAAAGTTGCTCTTTAATTTACAACATGACGATGTTTAAAAAAACATGATTTATTCTAGCGTGCCGTGATTTACGAAATAATGTTTCTAAAAATTGGGCGACTTACTTACCACTACGGTATTTTGAAAAACCGGTTGTTTTTGATAATTTGGCAGATTTCGACACGTTTGCAAATGACACTCACGCCGCAAGTTTACATAACAGCGCCGTTTGGTCTTTGCCAAAGCGCATTTTGGGAAGAAAACATAGCCATGACATTATCAAGATGGCGACCGGAAGTAGAGGCATGTTCACCCCAGAATTTGGCACCGAAGGCTGGGTGGGTCAAGCGCCCCCTATTGCCGCGAACTTTTGTAAAAATAATAGAGGGGGGATGAAAAAGAGATTCACGATGTCACATTTGAATCCTGTCACCATAGTTTTAAGGGACGTCACTCACTGGCTGACACCTAAATAATTTGGCAAGCGCAAACCCCCCCACCCCACCCAGGGCCAATCCAAAATGGCGCAAAAAAATTTGTTTTGGCTTCCAGAGTCCGGGGTGAGAGATTTCTCTTTTCTGGCTTGCGTGATTTACGCTGGGAATTTCACGTTTTTTTTATTCTTTCTTTTTGTTGTCGTCTTTCGATTCGAGAAAGTGGGCCATCCAGCGGGGCGAATCTTCCGAAATTCGGGGGCCCGCTAGGGGGCTTGTTTATCTTCGTCGGTTGCATCAGTCGTAAATTTCGCCAGTGTTGCAACGCGCCTGAATGATGGGAGCTAGGGGAAATGGGGAAAACGAACAGCGCTATCTGGTCACATTGTCCATGTAATAATCAACAGGGTTTCAGCAGAACCTGGGAATCTTTAGAAAGCCAGTGAATTTGTAACTGACTGTGAAACCTTGGAAAGTCAGGGGAATTTTGAAATTTGTTCAGGAAGTCCGGGGATTTCCTACCTTTTAATTATAATTTTAATCCAGAAATTATTTCAAATATCGTGTACTGTGGTTTTTAGATGAAGTTGTTCATGTTCAATGTAAAATTTCATGGGAACCCTGGAGTACTTTATATTAGTCGATATTGAAACTGTAAAGGTCGTGAGAAATTACAACTTTTAACCTGGGATTAACCTGGGATTTAACCCGTATTGACTTAAGGTAGTATTGATGGATTAACGTTGATACGGACGATTATCCGGATTTTGTGTGCTGTGAGCGTCACTATTGGGGTGGTTCCTGTTGTACGTTCTCTCCACAGTCCATAAGGTTTTTTTTCCATATCCGGATAATCGTCAGTATTTAACATCAATCTGGCAAAATTCAATTGCTTGGTTTGCATTCCAGTTAATTTTTCTTGCGACATAAAGTAATGGTCAGTGTTCAACATCAATCATTCAGATATGCCCTAGCACGTTTTATGACTCTACAAGATCATTGTTACAGCCAATATCTCGATAATGATGGTATAGCAGCATTTAATGCTTTTGTTTTGACGTTGAATACTGACGAATTTTCCTGATTTTTATTCCTCGAGTGTCAGTATTGCTATGTTGACATTGTGATGCTCTCTGTTGAACGCAAATAGCCAATAACAGGGTACACGTCTACCGGTCATAAAATAAGTCATGAAATGAAATTCAGGTCATGGACGTTATGGCAAAGTCATGAAATTTGCATCAGGTTCATGGAATTTTTTGCCTTTGATTTCATTCATAGACGATTTGTTATCCAGTTTTGCTAAGAAAATTCGCCTACATCGTTTTTGGCCAATAATCATGTCGTCACTTTGGTAGAGAATGTTTCTGAAAACTGGTATTTAGTGACGACATAAAACTTGAATGGCCCCATATTCCAATAGGCATGGACAATTTTTTCAAGTCTTGAAAAAGTCATGGAATTTGCAATACCAAACCAGTAGACACCCTGCATGAATAAAACTGACGGTAATCTTACGCAATTTTTACAAGTTTTGGGAACCCCAACCCCCTCTGACCTCGGCCTTTCTTGATGGACAGCTATAGGACATACAGTATGTCTAAGCTAGGACAGCTGCTAACCGGCGCCACCTCGTGTTGCGATCCCTGGGCTTTGAATGGGATTGATGCACGGTTGCAAGGCTCTGGTACAAGGCGGCGCACAGGTCGCACCCTCGGCAGCGCCGTCTGGTGATCGCCCCAGGAACTATTTCGAACGTTTCTGGACCAGTTTTCGGAGTTGTTTGGCGTTTTTTCTCTTCAATCCAGCGGAAACAAAGCCTGGGCGTTATTAGGACGGCGACTAATTTGGCGGTG
Source organism: Kryphioiulus occultus (assembly GCA_034687865.1). Classification (NCBI taxonomy): domain Eukaryota; kingdom Metazoa; phylum Arthropoda; class Diplopoda; order Julida; family Julidae; genus Kryphioiulus; species Kryphioiulus occultus. The sequence goes on along the minus strand of JAQGAF010001217.1, from coordinate 15,116 downwards.
GCTCCACGCAGCCGAGATTCGTATCTTTTTGAAGTGGCCCTCATTGGCACGCACGCGCACGCGCGAAAATGGCGCAAAAGCGTTTTCGCTTTTATTAATTTGCGATTTCGCGTCTGGGTGGGCCGTGAGCCCCCGAAAACGGGGAAGAATGGGCGAGATCCGGGCCGAAAAGGCGGGGGCGCCGCGTGTCAACGTGGTCATTAGTTAATGAGCTCCAATCTTGATGGGTTTTCGGCGGGCGAGAAAAAAGCAATTTGGAAAAGGCGTCTTTTGACGCCAGCGCCACCTCGGCGTTAAAAGATTGCTTTTTTTGGCAGCTTTTGTCGCCCCTGGGAATGCCGAACGAGTGTCTGACGTTTTCCCAGCTAATTGGGACGCGTTTTTGAAGTGGGGGACTTGAGCACGGGTTTCGTAATGCTTTGGAATGGTTAGCATGCTGGGAATAACGTTTGGTCTTCCAGTAGAACGTTTCTAAAAAGTCAACCTGCTAAATTGGCGCAAGGAAGATGGCGCCTGAAGATGCGTGAACACCATGAGCTGGCTATGGGAAGCACACTCGGAGTTCCTAGCGCCATCTATCATGCGTTTTGCACAACTCCATAAGCCACTCCCCCATGTCCTGTCCGATATGGAAAAACCGAGGAAAACGCTTTCACATCATACGTTTTATTCATAACAGGGTGACTGTCCGAATCTTCACTTAAATTTGTCTGACTTTGCCAGATTTTCCAAACGTTAAGAGACCCAGATGAAATGGGAAATGAATATCGTATTTCAAATGCTATTAGGCGAAAAGTTTAGAAAGTCTAGATAACTAAATGATGGTCTTTAGCCCACAATTTTGTAAGAGGAAATAATTCTAATAATTAAGGGGATGCCGATGGTGAAATTTTTGAAAAATTGCAAGAAATAAGAATTTTTTTGTCTATTAATATTAATAACGATTCAAACTTCTTTCGAAATTTAATGATGAAAACGCTGTAGGTAATGTTTTTGTTTAAAAACTAGATCCATATACAAAACTCGATCAGTAGCGAACTACCGCTTTCATTATTTAAAAATGCAATAAGCGAAATTTTTTAACAAAAATCAGCAGACATAATGAATTTTAGGTGTATTTTAGTTTAGTTTTTATAAGAAATTGTCCAGCAATTCTTATAAAAAAATGTCCAGCAATGTCAATGATAGCAAATTTTTATAAAAAGTACATAAAACACAGCTCCTCCCCGTGCCCCCCTAGTCCGGACGTCATTTATGGACGGCCCCTAAGAGAGTCTACTAATTGCAATAGGCAGATGTTCCAATGACGAAGTACTTGACATGCCTTCTATTAAGACTTATAAAATGTCACAATAGCGTCCTTGAGAAGTTGAAATGGTTTTACTTTTTTTTTAAATATCAGTTACTGAGTAGCATCTTAAGTAGTTGGGAGGGTCTATCACCTGCAAAAGTCCCATACGATAGTCAACCAGTTGCCAACATCAAAGTTAATCGCACATCTTTCTGTTGTTTCAATGCTAAAGCACCAAATTTGGCTTCGTTTACGTTTTTTAAAATCATTAATGGCACTATAGAGCCCTTGAGTAGTTGAGAGGGTCCATCGCTGCTAAGTTGGCACATTTTTCTGTTTTGTTCCAATAATAACAGAAAATTTGTTTTCGATCAAGACATGTGGTCTTATTTAAGGTGAAATGTAATTAGTACTGTGGGAACAACAGTTTCTCATTCATTTCTCCTTCATTTTCAGACTCCTCAAGAACTACTCTGACCCAGCCAAAGAGCAGCCAGAATCTGGCCCAGAGCTCCTACCTGAATTCGTACGGCACTGCGTTTGCCAGCGGAGCCTCAACACAATCACCGCAGAGCCCATACTCTTATGGTGAGTAGTGTTCTGCCTAAGGTCATCCCATCTGTGATACCACGACAAATGCCTACGGAAAATTATTCATATAGCCCTGTAAATATGCTAGACGAATAGGTGTTAATGATTTGATCACATTCTAAATGTATAGGACATGCAAGTGCAAAGCAATATTAACAAATTCTGTGAATGCAGGGTTACCACATTCTGAAAAGTCGGAATGTCAGGAAAATTGTGTTAGAATGCATCAGTCAATTGATTAGTCGTCATTCAGGATTCTCACTTTCTGGAAAGTCAGCGAAAGTTGGTAAAATTCGTGAAAATTTCAGGGAATTTGACATAGTTTCCTATTTTTATTGCAGTTTAAAGAGTTTAAGCGTCACTCAGAGAGCAGCTAAGAGATTATTTTTACACAGCTACATTTCAAGCTAGGGTGATTTCTGGCCATAAAGTTCTGTCGACATTTCCTGGAATTTTACTAGATTTCTCATACTAGTGTGATATACAGGCTTGACAGTGGACAGAGGGGCACGTGACATATGGGATTGGTTACATTAAATGGGTTTCACAATCTGGGACAATTGAAGCATAAATTTGTTTTCTTATAATAAAAATGGTGATGCATGGTAAAGTTCTGTTTAGGGGTCGAAAATAAACCTATTACCATTGTCGAATGTTGTGTGAAATTTCATGTAAAATGTCAGGGAAATGACCGAAATATGTCATGGCCGAAACGTGTCAGGGAAATAGATTTGAGAATTTGGGTGTGAACCCTGTCATTGTTTATAAAAAAAATTGGGATAAAATCCATAATTTTACTTATATTTTTTTAAAGAAAGCACGTAAATTTCCAATGAAATAACTAAAAAGTTGTTTGTCAGTGAATGTGAGGAAAATTGACTTGAGAGTTTAGGTGAGAATCCGGAATTATACATATATATATGCTCTTTCACGCGGAGAACCCATGAAATGAAAACATGAACTAAATTTGGTTGGTTTGAAAGCATTTGTAGTAACGAAAACACGCCTCTGTATTTATAAAATCAGCTTCGTAAATCTAATTGTTTTTCGAAAAGGAAAAGTGAAAACATTCGTTTGGCCTGTTTCGGACATGGCTGAAGTCTACACGTAGTTCGTTTTTTCGTGTAAAACGACTGCTACTATTATACTCAGGCCATGTCATGTTCTGCATTGCTTTTTATGATGAATAAATGGGGAACCAGGAAATTTGTTTTGAAATTAGGGGAAAATTGGTTTCTCCGTTGCCCCCATGTTGGAGAGGAGATTTCGACTACAACAAAATGGCCCCTAGGGCAGCTACGAGGCGCACGAAAATGGGGTTTCGAAAATAAGCATTGTCTTGAAAAGTTTCTAAGTTTCTGTCAGTGCTCTACTCTCCCGCTATATGATGACATATTGACGAAACCTTGCTTTTGGTCTTTTCAGGTGGCAGTTACGGTACTCCCGGCTTCGGGGCCTCCTCGTCGGCCACGCCCTCCTTCAACGCCTCCCAACAAGTGTCGGTAAGTGGCACAGGTGCTTTTGTGGGCCGGAAGTCGTTTCTGTCTCATTCCTTCAGTATCTGAGCTCGTATTGCTAGAAAGTGCCAAAACCTCTGAGCCATAACTGAATTGCTTCTACTTGCAGAGTTTGGACTACAGCGCCTATGGAGGCTACGGCCAGCCCAGCTCCTACGCCTACTATTCGACCCAGGGGTACAACCCGTACCTGACGGCGGCCACCAATACCAGCAACGCAGTTGCCTTGGGGGTCACGTCCCCATCGTCGCTCAGTGCCGCAACTGGAGCCACGTACCAGTTGGCGTCATCCACGACACTGCCCGGTAAGCATTCTTGTCGACACTATTTTCCCGTATCAGATGTTAGGTGGTACTGGGGTTAGCACTGGACTTTCTTGGAAGTCTTGAAAAATGTTAGGAAAATTGAGATACAGTAACAGTAGAACCTCTGTTGCAAACAGGTCAACATATGGAATGAGGCTTGTACTGACACAGGATTTTAATTCCGTGTATTGCATGTACAGTGTACTTACATTTTACAGTAGTCATTCCTGATACGGTACCTGTATTGCTAATGTGCGGAAAATTTATCCAGCAATTACACATACGCTACTGTACAGTAGGGGTACTGAGGGGCTCAAAATGAACTATTTTACCTCTAGAAACAGTTACTGTTCATGGGTGTACTGTATAGTTTTTCAAATAGTCAATAAATTTCATCATCCATGACTTTACATGTTGAGACCATGCTGGTCAACATACAGAGGGTAAAGTACTATTGTGTGACATAGTCAAAGTGGCCAACATTCAATCAAACATACAGAGGTGCTGGTGGTCAACATGTAGAGGTAACCTTTCATTGAGTTGATGTGGTGACCGTCCTATCAATTAAAATGTGGTGAAAATAGGGAGGTGGTCAACTTTGCCGGTTCTATTGTTGTTTGCAATTATCTTTAAAACGATTTAAAAAGCTGTGACATTAAGTAAAAAGGTATGAAAAAAGTAAAGCTTGAAATTACTAAATAAATTTATTGAATTTTAGGGTAAATTTCATGTAAAACGTCAGGTAAGGTACTACAGGGTGTCTACCGGTCATAGAAGTCATGGAAAAGTCATAAAATGAGATTCAGATCATGGAATTCATGGACAATTCATGAAATTTACAACAGGTTCTTGGAGTTTGTTTGTTTTTTCAGGGATTCACAAAATGAAAAATTGGGTTTAGTCTTCATCTGTCACCAATTTTTGCAAAAATGTTTGCGCACGGCATGTTTTTGCCCAATAATCATGTCGGTGGTAGATAATGGTTTCTGAAAATCGCCATGTTGTCATGACAAACCTTGAACGTCCCCATTTTCTAATGGACATGGATAGATTTTTACCAAATACCAAATCCAGTAAACACCCTGCGCTAGTGTTTACTGAAATTATAGGGAAGTCAACTTGAGAATTTGAGTGGAACCCTGTCAATTTTTTTGTTCTTTTGGAAAAAATTTCAAAATTCTTAATGAACTAATAATCAGTAAAGTCAGGGCATTTTTTTTCCACCCAGTGGTTTGACCACTAGCTTAGTACGTGAGTTTTTTTCCCTACATTTTTTGATTAACAGTCCCTATAGGTCGTTTTTGATATATCGAGTTTTTCGATAATGGGATTTGCCCCACGCACTCATTCTTCCCCGTTCTTTTCGCGTTCTTGCCGTCGGGATGCAAATATTTGACGGAATAATTGCGAGGGAAAAGGCAGGCCCAGAGAATGGGAAAAAAAAGAAAAAAATAGACGAAATTCGAAACCCGGGCTAGGGCTCAACTTACTCTCGTTTGCTTTTACGTAATGGGAAGGGGGGACTCTGGCAATGGGGTAAACGAATTAAATCGATTTCGCTGAGTGTATTGTCTGCTGCTGGGGCCGCCCAGCCCCAGCCCCAGCCCTAGCCTCAGCCTTCGTTGTTTGACTTTGGGCTCCATTATTTGATTTCCGCTTCCCCAGAATTTTGCTTGAGAGCTTTGGAGATGCTGGGGTGGGGGTGTTAGGGGCTGCCTCATGGAACCCAGAATGCAACATTAGCTTTGGTAATTGCACCAACCTGGAAACCTGGAAATCTCATTTCGGGGCATTTCGTTGTAAATCTGGGAAATTCGGGGAATTTTAATTGGAACCTGTATTTTTTTCAGTATCAGCGTTTTATTTGTGTCTTTGTGGCTATTTTTTTAGAAATCTGCTTAGTTATGACTCGGCATTCTAAGCTTTACCAGGGTTACCCCTGACCTGGAAAACCTGGAATTGTCAATAAATTGAAAAGACTAGGAAAAGTCAGGGAAAATGCCAGAGAAATTCAATAAATCAGGAATGAAATCGGCAATACAAGCAATTCTGCGAAAGTAATTTAGATTTATAAGAATGTAAATTTCAATTTAGTTTCCTTTTGAAATTTTTCTCCTTCTGTTTCTATGCTGTATAATAAGCAATAAATACAACATTCTTTTACATTGGCTAATGCCATGTTTTTCCATTTTTAGTGATCAGGGTGGTCAGGGAAATTTATTTTAAAACATGGAAATATCAGGAAAGGTGAAAATGTCATCTCTGGGGGAACCCTGTATTCCCTTCGCTAATAATATTTCTCGGAAACGTGCTGGTAATCCATTATTTCAGGTGTTTATTTCCAAAAAGTAGGAATCCACCTTTGTGGAAAATATTTAATAAAAAAATTATCCTTTGAGTTCCATGCTGGGTCCCATTTCTGAAGCAAATTTTCATTGTAATGTTTGTGAAATAAGCCATTTGGGATGTCGTGGTTTTATAAAAATGTCGCCTGTTCTATTTTGCGCAGCAATTGTGGACAAAAACAATTTCTGATGTACTTTTTTTTTTAAATTATAGCCCCAGGCATTTATCATACGTTTTTACTACACTGTACAGTTAATTTTTTGTTTCAATTTAACATTACTAGCGTTTTTCTTAAGCTAAATGCCTTTGACAACAAATGCTATGAATTTAAATTAAGAATTTAATAAGTATTTTTTTTGGAACCTGGAGAAATGAAAATATGCTCCTGGTAAACTCAGGGAATTTCGTATTCAGAAAATAGTAGTAACCATGAAATTGTATTTTTCATAAAGTGACATTAAGTTTCAAATAAACACTTTTTAGAAAATCCAGGCGAATTAAGGTTTCAGAGAAATTAACTTTCAATTCGCCAAAATAAAATATTCGATTTCTCCAAAAACGTGATTTACGTTCATGCATATCTGCTCGTCTGTTGCTTGAACATTGAATTTGAAGTTCCTTGAAATTTCAACTAAATCTTAATTTTCTTCAATTTCAGATTCCCCGCAATGTCCATCAGTTGGCAACAACAGTCCTTCTCCTCCCATCAAGTTGGAGACGGCCAACGGGACCACAAGAAGAGGTTAGTTCCTGACATGACGATGCTTCGCAAAACGGATTAATTAAACTTCCAATTAATATTTAATTTGCGTTTTTAACATAGCTGCCAGGCAAGGTCGAGGACGTGGCAGGAGGCAGAACAACCCCTCGCCCGACCCGCAGAACAACTTGGAGCGGGTTTTCATTTGGGATTTGGACGAAACCATCATCATTTTCCACTCCTTGTTGACCGGTTCCTATGCCACCCGATACGGGAAGGTGAGTTTGACCAAAATCGATGTTTGTCACTAACAATTTCAGGAAAAATAATGCAGAGATAGTTTGGCAGCACTCCCGAAGACTTTGCTCCAATTTTGCCATCGTAAAACCTTCTTCTTACTGTCTGTTGCTTCATACGTACGAGGCAAAGTGGGGAAAATGGTGGACCTAGGGAACATAAATAAACACTGCGACAGGCCGTATTGACGTTTGTAATGGGTACATTAGGAGGCCACTCGAAAGGCCGAGGGGTTTGTTTGCAAATTCCCCCACTTGAGGGCCACACTTTTGGAAAGCCCTTCACCTCTACTCAGCGGCAGCCACACATTAACTCGAGGAGCCACTCCAGCCAAACTCAGAAGGCTTTTGTGCCTGACAAAGGTTGCAAGAAAGAGGTAAAGGTCAGAGGGCACTCGAGCATTGAAAAGTCGCCGGTGGTCCATCATCCTGTCGTGGGTACCTGTGATGGGTTAACGGACCCACAAGGGTACCGGGACAAATGGATGCCTAATTTGGCAGAATGCGCAGACCTTCATGAAACCTGGAAAACCTGGAAAACTCGGAGATAGAATTATACCGAGCAAACAAAATTCAATTTTGATGCTGTATAATTCCAAAGTCAGCACAAAAATGATTGGTCTGATAATCAGTTCTACTAGTCCCTTAAAATTCAACACTTGTGATTAAGTTTTTGTAAAATTTTTGCCTGCAACACTCAAATTAATCTCAACTTATGCATTATTGATGATTTAGTTTTAAAAAAATAAATTTGCCGTCAATGTTGCCTTTTGTTATAAATATTTCTGAAAAAGACTCAAGAGATTTCACATAAAATCAGTTATTTCTGGTAATTATTTATTCAATTTTCGCAAATTTTCTGTCAATAAGAAATATTATTTCTGAAATTATCAAAACGGGCTAAAACTACACTGTTGATGATCAAGTTTTTATATAGAAAAAACCCTCAAATTTCTTCCGTTAGTAATACGATTTCCAAAAAAAATCATTTCAAGGCAAATACATGCATAGGCCTACACTGTACCAAAAATCCATTATTTCTGGTATAGTTTTCAATGTAATGTTCGTAAAACTCATCATTGGGACCTTTGTTTTTTTAATGTTGAGTAAAAACCTACCGTTGAGATCTAGTTTTTCAAAAAATTTGACCTACAGCATTTCCTTTGATTATTGATAAATATTGTTTTGAGTTGATATGGAACATTAGGGGGTGTCAATCCCAAAAAAGAATTGAGTTGGAATTGAACTTGAATTTGACTAATTGGTGTGCGCATGTGCATATGGCTACCAAAACCTGCCAAATTTCTGCCAAAGTTGGTTTCAATTCCAACTCAATTCTGTTTTGGGATTGATCCCCCTATTGTTGAATCTGGAAAAAGTTGAATATGGGCTCAGAAAACCCAGGCAACTTTGTCTTCAGAAATGAGTAGTCGCCATGATACATCGTTGTAGGTGGCTTTGAGATGTCAGAAAGGCTGCACTCAGGAGATTTCCCCTTTTTCACTACTTGTTTCATTCCACCCCTTCAATTGGCACCGTTTTTTATTTCAATTAAAATGATGCCGAGCCGTCCCATGAGCCACTGGACCCCTCAGTGTGCAGCTGCCTGCTTTCCCATTAGTGAGTGGCAGGCAATCCCCTGGGGTCAGGCTGAGAGGGGAGGGAAAGGGGGATGAAGCCTGGGTCCAACGTGCCCCAGGGCCACAGTGTCCCACAACGTCCCACAGTGGCTTCCATGATGGAAGTGCAACGGGCCTCCAATCTGGAGGACTTTCCCACTCGGCCAATCGGCTTCCTGGGGCTTGCAATCTGGATTGGTCGGAATCAGTTTTAGCAATTTATGGGGACATAAATGCGGTGGTATGAATACAATTTGGCTGAGATGAGATGGCCTCTGTAGGCCGTCCTAACTGAAAGGGATGAAGTTTTCAGTCCAAATTTTGGAAAATGCACAATTTTTGATCATGAAAACTTCATTTTAAGTTGGAAAAGTGTTTGAAAATGGGATTGGAATGTGTTTATTCAAGGCTTTCTGAATTATCTTGGTGTAATTTTTGTACAAATTTTGCTCATGTCTATATTTTTCTGTAAAATGATGTCATGACTTGAGGGAAGGGTTAACGTCAGAAAGTGATGTTTGGAATGATGTTTATTTAAGGTTTTCTGTATTTTGGGATTTTAGCACAGGACCAAAAAGCTGGATATTATAATTTGCACAAAATAAATTTTCCAATCATACCTGCACTTTTATTAATAAATATTAACCTATCCTGTGATACTTTCGTGTGGTTTTGTAGAAGAATATTAACCACTTTTCACTTGCTTTCGCTTAGTTTTACTATCGGGATATTGATAGGCAAGGGCGCCTTGAATCTTTTGTAGGGAACTTGCAAGTATTTTGCCGTTAGAAAATCCATATTTTCAAACGTTAACCACATTCCCCCAACTCAGACAGACTCGTACCAAAACAATATTGACTTGAGAAACATTAGATGAAATATTGATGGACTTTGTCAGGCAAAAGCAAAAGTTTGACAACGAAACATTTGACAACGATAACATTTTTGGTGTAATTTTTATACAAATTTTGCTCAATTCTATATTTTTAGGTAAAATGGTGATGGAAGATCCATAACCCCATTATATCATTACTAAAGCATCTCCAAATGCAAAACTTCATGAAGGTATACATGTAATTGGGATGCAGTTAATATTTTGAATTGAAACCTTTTGAGAAAAATTTGTTACTAAACACCAAAAATAGTTTTACAAATGTGGAAGCAAGCAATTATGCCAACGAAAATAATTTATTTCTGTATGGAGTTTAAACCGTCCAGTTGCACCACTCTACTCGCCATTAATTAACAGTTCGTAATAAATACATTTTTACGTTTCTGCTTTTTAGGATGCAACAACTACTGTCTCGCTGGGGTTAAGGATGGAAGAGATGGTTTTCAATTTGGCAGACTCGCACTTATTCTTCAACGACCTAGAAGTGAGTATATGCCAAAGGGCATGTTTTGGAGCTGGAATTGCAGATTCTTTCTTGCCTGTTTCTTAAATTTGCTTTCATCCCATAAGGACTGTGATCAAGTGCACATCGACGATTGTGCTTCGGATGACAATGGACAGGACTTGAGGTACACAGGTTTATTTGGTAACCGTTTTCATCCTGGCTGCCTTCACTGTTGCCTAACCTCTTAACCTGTTCGTCTTTCAGCAACTATAACTTCCAGAACGATGGCTTCCACACGGCGGCCACCAACGCCAACCTCTGCTTGACCTCTGGGGTGCGAGGTGGAGTGGACTGGATGAGGAAGCTGGCTTTCCGCTACCGAAGGATAAAGGAAGTGTACAATAGCTACAGGAATAACGTTGGAGGTAACTTTATATGATTACAAAAATACAAACACGTTAAAAATTAAATGCTAGGTCAGAAATTTTTGCATTGCGAAATTTGTTTTCCTCGTCAACCTGTGGTCAACAAGTTTAAAAATTCAAGTAAAAAACCTTGTAAGCCTTCCTGTTAATCAAGAAAAAAGATTCAATCATTTTGTTCCAGTGTTCCCACCTTCTGGAATGTCGCAGAATTCGTCAAAATTCGTGAAAATGTCAGGGAATGTCGTAGAATTCGTCAAAATTCGTGAAAATGTCAGGGAATGTCGTAGAATTCGTCAAAATTCGTGAAAATGTCAGGGAAATTTTGATTACTATTTTTTAAATGCAATTTAAAAAAACCCTTACATTCATCATTCCAGAACTTTTGTTGAAAAAATTTCGCCTGCAGCATGCCTAAATTGTTAGCAAATTTATGAATAGAATTTTTTTTTTAAATTTGCCACTGCATTTTCTTAATTATTATTTCTTAATATTTTGTTTCTAAAAATTTTTGTATAGCAATATATACACTAAAACAGACCTAGTTTTTTTAAATTAGCCTACGGCGTTTCTTGTAGTATTAATATTTCATAAAAATTCTAAAGTCCGCAAAAATACATTACTGTATAATTGAAATTTTTTTTTTTCACAAAAATTGCCCATTGAATTTACTTCAGCAACTAATTATACAAATTGATTAATTGTGATTGAAAATTGGCCTTGGAAATTGGGCTTGAAAATTAATACTTGTACTATTTTTTCTGGTCTACTATTGTGTGAAATTTCTTGTAAAATGTCAGGGAAATAACTGGAAGTTGTTAGGGAAAGTCAGGGAAATAGATTTGAGAATTTTGTGGGAACCCTGCATTGGTAAAAGATTCAAAATTCAAGTAAAAAACCGTGTAAGTCTTCATGTTATATCAAGAAAAAAAAAACGATTCAATCACTTTATGTTCAGGTCAGGGTTTGTCCGTTGCCAATTATCTTTTCAGGTTAATTCTTCTTTGCAATTTGTTTCAGGATTACTAGGACCAACAAAAAGAGACCAGTGGTTGCAGTTGCGGTCCGAGATCGAGACCCTAACCGACAACTGGCTGACCCTGTCGCTGAAATGCCTGTCCATCATCCACGCCAGGACGAACTGCGTCAACATCCTGGTGACAACCACACAATTGGTTCCAGCGCTGGCAAAGGTGCTGCTCTACGGCCTCGGAGGCGTCTTCCCTATTGAGAACGTCTATAGCGCAACGAAAATAGGTTGGTCACAGGTGTACGTAAGAACCCTTTTCAGTTACAGGACATCTCTGATTCTCGTGCATTTTTGCAGGCAAAGATACGTGTTTCGAGCGCATTGTTTCTCGGTTTGGTCGCAAGTGTACATATGTCGTTGTTGGGGATGGACACGAGGAGGAATCTGCCTCCAAACAGGTAATTATTATAGAATTTCTTGTTAGTGCTCTTTGACCTTCTTTTGTGTTCAAATTCAACAAGACTTAGATATGGTCAAGGAATCCGTTCTGGTAAATAGTGCTTTCATGGTGATACCAACCTGGAAAACTCAGGAAATTTTTAACTGAAACCTGGAATTTTTCACTATCAAAACCTATAGTTTTCCTAAAATTCAGCATTTGTGATTTGTTTTTCTCAAAATTTTGCCTCCAGAGCTCCAAAATTAATCTTGCTTTATGCATTTTTGGAAATGTTTTGAAACGCTTTCACCTAAATTCGTTGTTTCTGTCAATTTGTTATGCAAGTTCTGGATATGGAGTTGATTTCTGTCAGTATTAATCAGTATTAATCAGTAATTATTAATGTCAGTATTAATATATAATCGTCTAGAACTGCATTGTTGGTGATCAGGTTTTTATAAAAATAACGCAAAAACTTCTTTCATTATTGCAAACCTAAACCCATTATTTCTGGCAGTTTTTCAAATAAATGTTCATAAAATCTATAATTGGGATACGTTTGTTTGGAATCTTGGCTCAAAGCCTTCAGTTTGTGATGCAGTTTTTCAAAACATATCGCCTGTGGCAGGGTAATACTGACAAAAACATGCCCATAAACTTGTTAAATCATAATTTGAAAAGTGAGCCTACTCTTTCAACTAAGTTTTTTAATAAAGTTACAATTGTTTCAAATGTTCACGTTCCAATTTTTTTTACCATTTTACTAGAAATAAATATCTTTGCAAAGTAAAAATAATGTATAGCAATGAAATGTTGATTTTTCATGGTCATGGAAAAATTTAAAAATGGCCTGTAAAAACCTGGAAAGTCAGGGAATTTCGTGGCACAGCTTTAATCATTAAAATACATTTCTTGAACCTGGAATAATTCGAATATGACCCTGGAAAACTAAGGGAATTTCGCTTTCAGAAATTATAGGCAGTATGACCAAACTTTGCTCATAGCTCCATTACACTGCCAACTGTATTTTATAACTAGATGTTGTTGAACTTTGTCATCTATATCGGTTTTAGAGCTTAATCTGGCTAAAAATTTTCCTTTTAGCTCAACTTCCCTTTCTGGCGGGTTTCAAGTCATTCGGACCTAGCAGCGCTTCACCATGCCCTGGATCTCGGACATTTGTGAGCCCATGAAGAGGGTGCAGGTCAGCCGAGGAGGATGCGGCTGTGCACGCCCCTGGAATCCGCTCTCGTGAGTAAGCAGTCATGTAGGGACACACTCTGACTAACAGACGTTCGGCCAAAGCCATGCTCGTACATGCCATTGGATTCCTTCGAGGCCAGATCTCGGAATTTGCACCATGGGATTTACCGGCCAGTGGTATTTCCTGCTGCGGAGCACGGGGCAGGTTAACAAACTCTCACAAGGACTTAATTTGTGATCCACTTTTGTGTCGAATCTTTGTCCGCTCCTATGCGATTAGGAGCACGTGGCTGGAAAGCGGTCTGGATGTGTCAATTCTATCTACGATTTATTCATATACAGTATAAAAACAGATTGGGATTATCGGAGCCATCGAAGTGAATATCTGAGTGCTTGTGAAGGCGATTGATGGATGCACTATTTGTGTATAAACGAAATATTTCCGATTTTTAAATGTTCATTTAAAACGTGCTTCTCGTGTGTCACGTCTCTTGGTGTCGTGCTTGTCTTAGGCTCAGGAGCCACTGGAGAGAGGGGAATTGGGCAAGGTTGCGCAGTGACGTCCCAGACAAAATTTGGTTTTGGTACCAAGGTAATTTCTTGTGTTCAAGACAACTGACAATAACAAACAACTTTGCATGCAACTTTTCATTAAATAGCGATTTCAGCTGGAAATCTGGACGACTTTGAAATCCTTGAGGTTCTACTGCAGTCGTGGAAGTCTACATTCTGTGTATATTCAGTAACTTCAAGACTTAGGGTGAACTCCTAGGATTTCTGCAGCACTCCGAGGGCTTCAACTACACTCCAAGGACTTCAACTACACTCCAAGGACTTCATTTGAGGATTACTTCGGCAGCACTCCGAGGATTTCAGAGGTACTTTCAAGAACTTCAATGACTTCACAAGTTGGTAACCCTTCGGATCAGTGCAATTACGTGTCATGGCAATTAATGCGCATTTGTCGACACAAAATATGATCATTTATTCAGCGTTGGCTGGTAAAATTGTAGCTAGAATTGGTTGGACTGAAATTTTCATGTGCATTATTGTCCAAATTTATCTATTTGAGAAAAGTCCTAAAACCAAATGTAATAAGATGAGCAAAATCATTCGCTTTGAGTCTTGACTTCCATGTTACTTTATTTAGTGCTGTGATCCATTTTTTAAGCATATTTGTTAGATCAGAATCTGTTGCATAATGCACATGCGAGAGATTCGTTTGCCTGGGCTTTGGACGCACCCTGTACACTTACACGCACTGCGCATGAGCAGTTGGTGTTCGAATTTCAAGTAACGGTTGGAGATAGTTCGCTAAGTTCGGTCATTCTCGTTTTATGTAAATCGCGATATTTTCACTGTGACAGCCCTTCGCGAAGTCGCGTGTGGACAATAACATACTCTAGATTATCGCGATAGATAGTTTTACTATAGTTATTTCGTGCTTCAAACGATGACTGAAGAGGATAACGAGCAGGTACTGTATGTAATGTCTTGACCTGCCATGTTGAAACTTGTTCGATTAGAACCAAAGAAAACTTGATATGTTTATGTCGTTTATTATGGTTATATGGAACGCCTCGAATAAATTGTTGCTTGCTATCGGCGACGATGATACCGCTTTTAGTACATTTACTTTAGATACGAATTTTTGCTTATGTAACGGTTTTGATCGCCAGGCTTTCGATGTACCCTGTAGGCTTTTTGCCGCGCTGCGCATGCGCAGTTGATAGTTACGCGTTCCAAATTTGAGAAACGGTTGAGGAGTTTTTGATTATTTTCATTTCGGGAAAATCCCGATATTTTCACCTTGACAGCCCTTCTCGAATTAGCTTGTTGTCAAAAACATACTCTAGATTGCCGCGGTAAACAGTTTTACTGTAGTTATTTTGTGCTTCGATATATAACTGAAGAGGAAAACGAGCAGGTATGAAATGGCTTGACCCGCCATGTTGAATCTCTTTAGGGGACCCTACACGGGAATTATTACTGTCAGTTTCGACTAATACGGATCGTGTAAGGGCAATACTGATGTATTGACGTTCGATAATGACGATTATCCGGATTTTCGGATAACTAC
>JAQGAF010001216.1:0-33816 GCA_034687865.1 Kryphioiulus occultus | reverse complement strand
CTTAAGCTTCAAGAAATTCAATTTGACAATGATGTCTTGGTGGTACCCACTGAATCTTAATTTGGGTTGATGGACTATATCCTCCTACCACATGGTATTAAGTTACTGATAGTAGGGTACTGAGTTGAACTGAATTGAATTGAATTCCGGCCCACTTTTATCCCACACAGCCTCAAACATCGGCACTGCCACTTCCCATGTTAAACTCTGTGACAAAGGTAGCAGTGTCGATGTTTGGGGCTGTGTGGGGTAAAAATGGGCCGGAATTGTTGGCTTTAGTGAGGGTATCATGACTACCAGAACGTTTGTGAATGTGTTGGGCCACAAAATAAAAGACAATGCCAAGAAATTTGATCCAGAGGGATCCTTAAACGTCTCCTCCATTGTAGGTTTGCCATACTGTCCCAATACTTTGTTTGCATTGAAATATTCAATTTTATTTTTTTTAAAGTCTTTTCTTGATTTTGAAAATGTTTATTGTTGTTGATATATAACCTACGTAAGATATATATTACAATACATGTGCGTTTACAAATGTACGCCATTTAATATCATTGTAAAACACAATTTTCATTGTGTCCCAATACTTTTTTTGTCTACTGTATAATTTTTTGCAATTTTTATTGTGTTTGTCTCAAACTACAGTAAGAAACAGTTTGTGCTAAATTCTTGCTTGCTTTGCAACATTAACGACAAAAGATGTGAAAATTAAGTTAATAGAATACATGTAGCATGGATTTTGTTAATAGCGCAGAGCCAAATGGCACCTTTATGCATCAAAATAATGCATGAGGGGCTAATAATTATTTTGTGGGAGCATACATCTGAAGTTAAAATCATGGACACGTTCACGCAATATTGCTCAGTTTTGTTGATATGGATCAATACGGACATCATTATGTGTTGATTCCTGGCAAGTTTGTTGAGCCTTGATTATTCCCTGGTGTGGGTGACCCGTTTCCTTGGGGTAGGAAGCAGTATTAACCCTGTGTATATCAGTTATGTATGTTTTGAGGGCATGAGTCATCTTGTCTAATGTTCTTTCTAAAAGCTCCCCCTAAATTCGCTTCTCCTTCTTGCATTCCGCACTGCAGGAAAGCCTTTGACCGACTAGAGATCCTGTTGCTGGGCTGCTGCTTGACTACTCTCTGGAGAATTTGGTGCCACTAGTGATGTCACCCTGTGATCTAAATTTATCTCTAACGGGAAAATGCGCATTAGACTTTACCCTAAAAACTTTAGTTTTGTTTGGCCGTTACACATACAGTCGTCGTGGCATTTTGCACGCAAGGAGGTTTTCGCATCCCAGAGGAGCAATAACCTGAACTGTGTCAGAGAAGACGTTCAAAAATAGATGCAGCTTTGAGACATCAGACAAGCCATAACCATGGTTTTGTGATGAACTAATGCCCACCTCCACACAGTCTTTCTCGATGATCATTGTGTAATTTTCGTAAAAAGAAAGGTTGATTATGCGCTTGAGATTTCACACAGCTTTCGCCCCTAAAATAGCGCCCACGTAACGCGCGAAAATAGACAAACAGCTAATGGTTATTTTGTTTTCAAGTCGCATTTCTTGGATTTTATTAGCTCGTACAGAATCTGAACATTGTCAAAATCTGGGATCAGAAAAGTCCTTTAGATTCTGATGCAACCAGATAGTTTAACTGCTAAAAACAACGGTTTTTATCAGCGAAAATTTTCTCAAAATTACTCATAATTGAGTAATTTTGTAATGTCCTCATAAGCTGGTCAGAAGCTCATTGAAGCTACGAAGAAACGATCAATCTAAAATCTGATGTGGGAATCATACTTACATGTAGAAATGAAAAGTTTACCTAATTCCATTTTATTTGCGAGGTAAAATGCATTTCTACGAAACTTTTGCGTGATAGCAGCGAAATTCAATGTATATTTCAAAAGGCATTTCCATTTCTCGGATTGGGGCATCTCCAGTATGTTGATATTATTATCGCTCGCAAAATGGTTCGTAAAAATGTAATAATATTCGGAGTTCTTCATGTATATAATAATGGATAAGCTTACAATAAATGTGAGGATAAATCCCAGGACACGTTTCGACTTTCTTTTCACCTTCGAAACGATGACACGGGTTCTCTTGATAAATTTAAAGTGTTTGTTGCTGGAAATAAAACATTTAACTGAAGACCGAAATAGACGGATACAATTTATTTTTGGAATAAAGTAGGGAAACTATTTAAACGTGTATGGAGGGTCGAAAATTGAATATCTGTTTGAGCAACTGCTCTTTCATTTTCTTTGAGTTGGCATTTATTTGGGACTCCGTTTGCTAAAAATGAGTAAAACCTCAGTGTTCCATCAGGAGAAAAAAAGTGGCGAGCAGAGGTGGACGTTAGCATTAAAAGGGGATTTTGGGGTTCAGCTCAGATTTCAAGAAACAAGCAAGTACACTCGGTGGGGTTTTCACTGAGCTGATTGGCTGCAGCGAACGAGTTTCCAGATATTTCGGGGACAATGTGATGAGTAAGATTTTGCGAAGTTATTATTAGTTCCAGTACCGTGCGCCACTCCCTCAACTTATAAATCCTAAAAACTTTGGCGACAGCACTCGCAATTGGTAGATTTTCCAACTTCCAACTCCATTTCTTCGAATAGAGCTTTTTCAGATCGCGTTGAGGGGGATTTAAGACGGTTGCGTTTGATATATCAGAAAGTCGCTTCGAAAAACGATAATATTTATAACGCCGTAGCTGAAGTAAAGCTTTCGTTTTTAAACGGCTCGAAGGCATTCAGGTAGTGGAGAAATTGTCACTGATGAGCAACGTTGTGGGTGGATATCCACTTTATATAACCGAAGTGTAGCGGATATCATTGCGTATCGGGTGCAAAATTACCGTCATACAAAATAAGTGCTGGATTATTACTGCCAGCGGTAAGTATACTGCCATAACCGTTTACGTTATTATAAGTACCATTGTAAATATTGAAGCCGCATGTTTTTCCTCATCCACTAATTGAAAGGATGCTTAACCGACTGACATCTCTTTGATAACATTGACTTTCAAAGTTAATAAAGCTACGCAAAATCGGCATTATTTTCCTCATCGGAAGTTTAGTTCATTATTAATGAGGTTGAAGTTTATATAAGTAATAGGTAATTTAAATGCCCATTTGTATTCTGGTTCGATTATTGTAAATACATGTAGTGCGAGCGTATTTACATGTGTATGCTCCTCATACGTTGATTCGTTGAGCCGATGTGCGAGGCGGTAGCGAACGTGGCAACCATGGCAACCGTAGAACATTAGAATCCATATTGAAAGATATTCTCTTTGCAAAAAGAAACTCAATAGCATATTTTCATAGATAAATAAATTACCTATAATTTATTTATCTATGGTATTTTCAAGACAGCCCATGGTGTAAAATGCTTATCACTCACCAACTTTACAGTTGCATCTCAATTTATGTATCTCAAGCAAAAGGACCAATAGCAGGTAATTATTATACGGGTTGTTCAAAAAGCAAAGGGTTTAAATTGAATTTTTGCGAAAATCTGTATTTTTGGAATTTTTCAAATGCAATTTAGCGATGCCCTGATATAGATGACGGCTATAGTTACATAACATACACTGTAGATCAATCCATTGAACCTTACAACATACAGTATTGTAATAAGGAAATGTTCCTAATTCTTAGACAATTTGAACTTAGAAAGTTTAAATGAGCCACAATGCACAAGCTTGTGCAAAATTCAACAAATGTGGGCACACATTGTAGCAGATGTCGAGGCTATGGAATTCAAATTCCTGAAAAAGCATAAAAGTTAGCCGTAAACGCTAAAACTTCGAAAAATTCAACTTTTTTGATGATTTCATGAAGCTCATGCTAAAGCTGTACGAAAATTTGCTTTACTTCTAAATTTGCTAAAAAGCTTTTGAAGAGATTCCTGGATTTAAATTTATGCGCCATTTGAACGACTCCATTGGCCTTTATTAATAGATGATGTTGTCAGGCATGTTTACGATTTTTTTATGAAAATAATGCATTTGGGAGGACTAGAAATATTATATGAAAGGTAATTTGGGATGAAAAATGAGAGATGTTGTGGTATTGTGGTTGCCCTACATCGTCGACCGCTAAATCCATCTGCAGGGCATCAGGGAAATAAGAAGATGCAATTTTAGAAAGAAAATGTAGGAATTGGAACATATTGGGCGATTTGAGGTATGGGACGGATGAGTAGGTACATGTAGACATTAATTGCCTCGTAGATACAACAAATTATTGTCAGCTGAAATCTATTAAAATTTCCCGAGGAAGTCAACAGGGGTGTGGGAGATGATTTCGGTCGTGAATTTTCACTTCACAACAGTTGCACGCTGTCTTTCCGTGAATTTCTTGGCTCGTCATGAGTGACGTTTCGTACATGTGGGAGTTGCGTGGGTGTTGTTCACATATTTGCCAAGCTGAACATTTTGAAACGACCTTTAGCGCCTTCTGCAAACTTCACACTTATCGAATGCATTTGATATTTCAAATTTTGATTGTTTGCAGAATAAGAGATTTCATCCGCAGAAGTTGCAAACAAGCGGCACTTATATTATCAACGCTATGTCTATATCAAAGTTGTACGAGCCTTGTTTAAAGACAAGATAAGTGTCGAAAATCGGAAAACATCAATGATAATTAATTTCGAAAGTTGATTTTTTATTTCCCATTTGCTTAATTGGTTAGGCGCCTGTCGGGTGTCAACTGAGAGCGTGCCCGCCACGGGACGTTGATGTATTTTTTATTGCAAAGTCTGCGTAACGTACAAGTACATGAATAACAAAACCACTGTCTCATTTGCTTGAATCACTTTCGTATGGTTAATTTTCGAAATGACAGAATTGTGATACTTTAAGTTCTTATAGTCCCAATAAATTTGCGAGTTTTGGTAATCACCATGCTTGATGAAGAAGTTTTAAAACGCCTTCTAATGTACTAATCATGAGACTAATTTAAGTAAAAAAAAAACATGCATTTCATACAGGTAATTTTTAGGGCTTGCTCACTAAGCGTGTTAAGTTTTTAAAGATTACCAGCTGGTTCAGCACGTGTCCTATTTGGATACTTCAAGACCTAAAGAAAGTTGTTTGTAATTGCAGTTGACTTTTTCGATGGCTGTAACAGAAATAAGCGTCTCTCTTACGTCGTCGCCCATCGTTCATAAGAAATTACATATTGTGTTACTTGGGTACGCCCATGTTTTATGATAAGATAAATAAATAAAAAAGGTTTACTCCTTTCCAACAGTGAAATTTCGATTATCCGCCAGGGGTCGTGACCGTGAGTGTGGCAGATGTTCGAATAGCCGGATAACGGAATTCATACATGTATACTAATATCTGTATTTATTTTTTTAAATAGCCTTAACAGTTTCTGTTGTTTTAGAACTTTCTGATTGCTCAGACATGGGGGTAACTGCTCTGTACGAGTACACCCCATAAAATTTTGGTTTTGTGTGTTAAATACTTTGTTTTCCTTTCAAAAACTAGTTTTGTTTCGTTGGCTTTCCTGTGTCTTGGCATGCTGACGGTTAACAGTGTCTGGCGGTTAAACGAGTGCCGGATAATCGAAGTTTCTCTGTACAATGCAAGGGGTATTTTTTTGAAATTGGCGCCTCCCAGTTTTTCATCACGGTTCAAAGATGGCGACACATTCCACGCCAAAATGGCTCGGACATGGGTGTGGACCAGCGCTACACCAGCGTCGAAGACTCTAAATCCCCAATTACCTAATCATGGCCGCCAAAAAGGAAAATAAAGGGCCTCGCGCCATCTCCACCCCCGCCCAATTTCACTTTCTTTCAATAAATCATTTCCATTTGGCTTTTTCAGGTAGATCTCGCCATTGTTGCTAGTTGACCTTGAGAGGGGGTCAAGCGTCGGACCAGCCAATCAGCAGCCATGAGTCAGGCTCAGGCCCCGCCCCCGACCGATGGGACCCCAGCGGGCGATGGGCAATCTCAAATACAACCGGGAAACGCGGCCGAAGGTACGGACGAAGAAATGGTGGCCACCGAGAGAGAATTAGCCGAAGATGCGCAATGGAAGCGAATCCAGCAGAACACATTCACCAGATGGGCCAACGAACACCTCAAGTCGGTGAGCAAACACATCGGCAGCCTGGAGTCCGACCTGTCAGATGGATTACGGCTGATTGCCCTCGTCGAAGTTTTATCTGGCAAGCAACTGCCCAAGCACAACAAACGGCCGACGTTCAGGTCGCAGAAACTGGAGAATGTTTCGGTGGCTCTGAAATTCTTGGAAGAGGACGAGGGGATTCGTATCGTCAACATCGGTAAGACTTGCCTTCCTTCGTGGTTTATTCCTCCCTAGCGGTCGGTGGTTGGTGCCTCTGTAGGCCTAAAATCTGAAATTGGATGGAACAGGCACCTGGGTTGTGTTGGGTTCTGAAATCGTGTCTTGAACTGGAGTGGGCTAGCCCCTTCTCAGAAGTTGCCGAATTCTGAAATGCTCCAAGTTGCGTGGGAGGGTCAGTCGATTTAGGGGAACCTTCACTCCTGTCTCATAGGGATAGCAAATCGATTGGAATTTGGAAACGATTCCGAAATTCGGGACTTGGTGTGTGATGACCTACTACCAGAACCCCTACGTGTTGCTGATGATTTCAGTTTTGGATTTATGAAACGGGTGCCCTGATGTTCCTGATGGCAAAGCCAGGATACTGACACATGTTGGCATATAACATGGGTTGCCAAAATCACCTGTATATTTCTTATGCGTTTCCAGCTTCCTATTGAATGAGAGCCACAGTACCTGTATTTGCTGACAGTTGGGTACTGATGGTCTCTGCTGAGTTGTAAGATTTAAATTTGCACTTGTTAGACTGACAGTTCAACTTTAAAACAAACTGGGTAATTTTCAATCTAGCTGTTTTTCAACCACCTGCTGCCTGCTGAAGTTGCTAAATTTAGTTTTCCCATTTCACGCCCACTGTTCTATTGTAGATTCAGCAGCCATTTAGGAAATTCCTGAATTTCTTGGTGTTTAGGTATGCTTCAGGGCCTTTGATGGTTGACACTGCATGCACTGTGCTATTTCACATTGCAAGCTGACTTTTAACTTTGCATTCGAACAGATGTAACAGTAGTCAATCATTGCTGAATGGGCGTGCCCACACTTTATTGTACACAAGCTGTTTTTCAAATACATGTACATGGCTACTAAATTGGCACACCATCCTGGCAATAACAAGACTGATTTGCATAACTCGTGTAGCTAGCTATGTATAGTCACACGCACAGTGTAAGATGCAAAAAGGAGGGCAATCAAATTACAGAGTATCGAACACATGATTCTTTGGTAATTTGTAAATAATCTTTTGTATTATGATATTGCCCAAATAATTGCGTGGGTAAAAATTTTATCCTAGGGTCATTTATCCAATTGTCTTCAGTGGATTAGCCTAATTTTATCTTCTAATTAGTCGACAATATTCACATTATTCATATTACTTATAACAGCAGTCAAAGTAGATTTGCTATGATAGCTGAAACGATGGAAACTCGTCGTCTTTCTGTGTCGCTTACAACTGCATAAAACTTAAATTCACCCTCTATTTATAGATCTACATGACCAATTCAGAAATGAGATACAAAAACACAATTCTTAATCGACATGGATCGATTTTTGAATCGACTAGTTTCCTAAATGATTAGTCGGCCTATACCTACTGCAGGTGCACAATTCTTGATAACCAACTTATTATCGTATCGGATAACTTCAATAAATAAGATTAATATACTGTAGATCCAGAAATGCTTAGACAGGAAAACTTTGAAACAGGCCAACGAATTTTTAACAGAGAATTTTGTTCAGCAAGTAGCGAACTTGTTAATTTAGCTGTTAAAATATACTTTATTTTCTAAATTCGAACACCCTGTAAAAATGTTTATTTAAATGACAAGTCGATGAGTAGCCTACCTCTCTTTCCTTATTACCTGAATTTTTAAAGATAAGATTTTGTGCAAGGCAGTCAGTTATGCAAGTGTGACTATGTATGCAATCAACTTCGAGCCAGACGAGCTTCTTCTGTATACTGGTGAATAACACATATTTGCTGTTACACCTGGGAAGTTATTGTTAAATATCACGTTCATGGCATTCACCATTTTGTAATAAAAAAACTACATTATGTGGCGGCTGTTGTTCACATCCAAATTTTAACATGAATTAAGTTTCCCTTCGAGGTGGTGATGTGTTAGATTTGGTGAGGTACATGTATCTTGTAATCTCCAATCATACATGTATATGTATGCTCATAATGTCTTTTGTCGAACCGCCATTGTTGCAGTGCTCTGAGAACATTCATGGTAAATCACAGACGCCAGTTTTGAGTAATGTGTTGGAATAACAATGCTTTAGTCTTGTTTTGCATGCTGGTATCGCAACTGTGTAGGCTGATATGGGGCTCCTATGTTATGACAAATTATTAACAACGGTCTGTCCTTGTTGAACTTCAAACAACGCAGGCGCAAACAGATCTGTTAGTGCATGCATAATGTGACGATTATGCTTATCAGTAAACAATGAGATTTGTTCTCTCACACGACAGGTTTCCATAGTTGGTCATTGGCAGGATAATATTACATTAATTTCAAAATACAAGACGAGAGTTGCTGGGTGACAAAATAAACTTGATTGATTTTCTGCTGCATTGCTGGCTGTTGAGACAGACTAACGACCATGACTCTTGAAGGCTCCCAGCTGGTGTCATCTTTCGAAAAAAAAAGTTTAACTGAGGCTTATTTTAGTTCTATTTGGCTTGATTAAAACGAAAAATATTCTGGCTTTGCAACATATCTCCCACATTCCCGTACATGCCCATGTGCCATGATGCCAAAAGTGTCACATTAACAGCATCCAATTAGTGCTGCTCCTACTGAATATTCTTGTTCAATTAGTGAATTAAGTGAATCACTCCATTAAGCTGTAAATCGATAAATTCTCGTGGGCTTGCTTCGGACTACATAACATGCGTATTTTAATTTCTCAACTAATTGCTGATTCTCTTTGCTTGTTGATAATGTTCTAACATTGAAATTCGTATAAAGGTTGCATGTAGGCCGCGTATCAGTTGCCAAAGGTCTACAATAATGGATAGACTGAAGCAGTTGGGAAAGCAGAATGAGCGATAGAAGGACATTGCCATATATGGCTCGTAAGCAATTGACTACCGCCCCACAAACACAATTCCGAATCAAACCTTCTGTACCCTCGTAACTTCGTTTATCATTATTATATCATGTCTATGCTATTCTTGCAAATTAGACCACGATTGATGGTCTACATTGATGCTTCTGGTATGGTGAGATTTTTGTGGTAGAACTAATTTCCTTTTCGGGTGAAGAGCCACAATGTAGCCATGCACTCATTTTCAAGCTGCCAGCGGAGTCTTGAATCGGCCAATATCTTGTTATGACTGGTTGTTGCTTCAAACTTCCTCGCTGGAATGAAAGGAATGCCAAAGAGCGTGTTAGGTTGAGAGTTCGAGAGATTGTAGGATTCGGTTTCCAAGGCTGACTATGCTGATACATGTATTGGTGTATGAAGAGCGGTGTCCTCACAGCATGATCGTTTAGATAGGTCCTGAGGCCTGTTTTTCCCTTCCAGTTTTGCAAATGACATCATGGTAGACAGTAAAATCATGTACAGAGCATGAGAATAAATAAGTCATTACCGAGCCCGCAGGCTGAAATACATTTTAGAATATTCTTTCTATAGGGTTGAAGCCGATGAATGGATTTATTTCTGTTATTTTGATACGGTAAATCTCAAAATTAAAGATCAGACTTTGATGGTTCTGTCGGAATTTTCATTTTTAATGTTTTTGGTAGAATTCGTAGATTTCACACGATTTTTGATTCTGCTGCTTACACACATGATCTGAAACGTTAGGCTTGCAACTTCAAACTTGGCAAGTTTCATTTCCAACTTCGTTGCAGGATGTGCGCTTCCTATAAAAAGAATTGATGAACTTTCATTTAATTAAAAAAAACTTTAAACATTGTGACAATTCAATGACCCCGTGCAAAGCTGGTCATCAGAATTCAATGGGCTTTAGTTTCCTCCATATATAGATAACATAATCTGGATTTTCGTATCCAATTCAAACCAGCGATGCTGGTAGCCCATGTTGTAGCTAATAAATCCGCCTTTTTGGTACATTTACTGGAATAATAGATTGTGTATACTTGCAGCGTGAATATGTTTGGTATTGTTTAACGAAGGCCATTGAAATGCTAGATACAAGCTGTATGTAGGACACGGCAATCACATTTGCTATGCTAAATATTCATGTTTTGGGCTACTGTAAATACTTGATTAGATCATCGCATTATGCCACTGGCACGCATATACTGTACATGTACATGTAGGCTACATGTAGTGGCGCGGATTTCCTTATTTTGTTCTACGGTATATGTGGCATGGTGGGCTGCACGAATGGCTACGTCTGCATAAAACTCGTTTTTCAATAGAACTATCAGCGCCAGACGAGGAAATCTGAGCATCTCATCTTTTTCATCGACTGAATTTTGTTGTTGAATTTTCGTGCATTGCTGCTAGGGTTATTCGTCAGTCGAGAATATCTTAGCCTGAAAGCAGGTCTCCATAACATGACCGCCACGGTCTTATTCAATATTGTTTATGGAGCTATTTTTTATGTTGCGCGTTGCGCATTGCTTTCTCCTTCTATGAATAGGACAGCGAAATTTAGTGCAGAGGCGGAATGCATTTTATCGACCATTTTGTATTGATTCATTTGTTATGCTTCACGCTCGGGGTCAAATGGTGCTAAACTAGAGAAGTTTCCATCTTTGTCCGCGCTATTTTAGGATATGAACTCTACGCATGATCTCATGAATGGAATCATGAGGGAGTTGGTGGACGATTTGAAGGGATTTCAAGGTGTATACCGTGTCAAATGCCGGCATATTGATCTTGCGTTTATGATGTTACTTTATTGTATACATGGACTTGCATTTGCTCCTACACTGTAGATTTATGGTGGACAGTTGCCTTACAATGCTTAGCTGCATGCTATGAATCTTCGGATTATTGATGAAGATTGCTGGTGGTTCTTGTAGGTTTAGTCCCAGAAATTCAATTAGTAACAATCGGTTATCAGCTATGAAGACAGGTTTTGATTATTCTGTTGAGGCTAACTTCCTGGCTAATGGTTTTCAGAAACATGTTTTGCATATCTTAATGCCGGCATCTTTAAGTAAAACTGCATTCTGTAAACTGGGCTAATTAGGCTTGATATCATGCTAGAGAAGCAACGACAGTTCATGAGGCACTTCCTTTAAAGAAAAAAGTCAAGATTTTAATGACAACTTGTTGACTATTCAATTGTATAAACCTACGTGCCTAAGTGCAAGTTGAAACGAAATGTCAAAGCAGTAGGCCTATCACTGCCTTGTCGAAATTAAAAACTCGTGAGCAAAGTCAAGCCTCAGCAACCCGTCATAAAATATCTTCCTAATGCGAATTTTTTAACTGGTTTCCTTCTGATGAAGTTGATTCTTGTGTAGGGTATATTCATGTAGTCTACGTGCCGTGCAGGCTCGGTGTGGGCTATTTCGTCAATTCCATTATTAGCAGCCATTAATTTCGATTATGAAAGACGTTAAGCAAGCTTTAAATCGGTCAGTGACGTAGGCCTACATATCCTGTCAATCCTGGAAATTGTTAGGCTAAATTTTACAACTTATATATGGTGTAGACTACTTCAGAGAACTCGATGCGTGGCCGCCTTATTTGGTCAACATTTTCAAGAATTTAACGCCAACGTTCCCATTTTGTTTCTGGTTTAACCGTCGAATATGTATTTCCTCATTTTGTTGACTTATACCGTGCGGTGAGCCTAATATTTCCGCTGGATTTCAATCTAGTTTGCATTCGTATTGCATAGTCTCAAATCAGTAACCTTCCGATAGGATATACATACACTTCTTTTTTTCCCGTCACACCTTTTCCTCAAATTCAAATAATAAGTTTCACTTATCAGAAAAAATTGCAGGTGTCAACAAAGTCCAGTTTACACATTGACTGTCTATCCGGTCTGTACATTGCCACTTGAAAGATTTTGTTAAATATAAGTTGTACGGACTCTTGGAATTTTACTAAAATAATTGATAAGCTCGTTCAAAATTGAAATGTGATCGTTAATCTGTTCTTGCCGGATTTATGAAGAATTTGATTTAGATGTTTACAACTGCATTTCACAGTAATGTGTAGGCTGGGCAATAAATTAATAATGGTGAAAACGGCAATAGCATTTCAAATAAGCTGAACAGAATCAGATAAACAATTGATAGCGATTAATCCATTACTTGATGTATACAGTATGTTATGTTGTAAGGGATTGTTTGGTTGAATTATCGCTTGTCGATAGCGATCTTATAATAATTTGAAGCCCCGCCGAATAGATATTTAAAGATTTAACGCGATAATGATTTCACACAAGTACATGTATACCATTCTTGGGTATGTCTTTACCTCCTTTATCTTGATAGAATGTACTGCGGAATGATTACGGATTCTGCTGAAATCTAAAATTGATTTGAACGATATGTAGGTTACGTGTGTGTATGCAAATATGTACATGTGATGCTATCCATTGCCGCGATGCTCACAGATTGACTGAAGCGAGAACCAGACATGATGGGCATGTAAATTCCTGCCATCTCACTTAAAATTCTACATATAGTACATGTATTTCTTATTAAAATGGTGTAGGCTGGTACATGCACATGTGTGTGGGCGTGATAATACATTCTCAGCAGTTGGGAGTATAGCCAAAATGTTGTCACCTGTTGATATAACGGGGGTGGCATTTTTCAGGTTGCAAGTAAGATTGCATAATTTAAAATTTCATGTACATGTAGATGTACTTAAACTCGCGGATTATTCAGTTTTTCAATAATTTTTTCATACCATAAAGTAATTGAATAAAAAATAATGTCGATTTTCTGGGCATCCTACATTATTACTGGTAGAACGATTCTGCGTTCTCTACCATCTACCTACACACGGTTTCGCGAGTTCATTGTAGTCGGTATAGTTTGTACAATTATTTATTGTGATTCTTATGAAAAGATAGAATTCCAAAGAGATCTGTACAATATTTCAAAAGAACTCGTTTGTCTGGATGAGTTTTTAGGCTTTACTAAAATTGCATACCAAACGAATGGCATTTGGAGAGGCGCAAAGGGGGGTTAAGTGTTAAGGTCAACAGAAAGTATTTGAGACATGCTTTAAAATGGCCTTTTTGAGGTCATCGTTCTGCGTGTCACCAAGGTGCGTTTCTTGGATAAAGCCAAGGTGCCTCGACGACTCTGGGGACCGCATGAAAATAATCAACTTGGGTGTTCCCGTTCGCATCCTAAACATTGTTTTTTAAATATTCATATCATTGTTTATTAACACATAAAGTGTACACGTACAGTAGGTTTTCACGAAGAAAATGTAATCTTGAAATCGACCAACAATTGCTCTCCACCCGAAAAATAAACCAACCGTAAATTAGAATAAATTCACGCCTCTAGTGCACATCATGTTAATACAAATACCCTGTATTAGCTTAGATTATATGAATTGCTTGTACATGTGTGTTTTTACCTCAGTCGACACCACAAATTCTGCCACCTATTAACAAATTTTGTGCAATTTCTCTCTAATTTTCGAAATTGATAGCAATGTTTATACACGCATGTATACAGTATGATGACATGCGACAGGGTTCCCTAAGACCTGAAAAACCAAGAATTGTCAGGGAAATTGGAAAGGCCTGCAAAAGTCAGGAAAAAATGAATTTGCTTTCAAATCAATAATGCATTTCACATAGCTATTGTAGTTAGTGGTTAGCACATCAATCAATACACAGTAAATAAAGAGATGACTAGTAGGCCTACATGTAATGTACAGTAGTTCTGTGAAAAAAAATTAATAGGTTAATGATATTGTCAATATTTGCTGTTTACTTATGAAAAGTTGTTCCATCTCCTGTTTAGGCCCCTATACTTCATATAATAGGCGATAAATATTGCATTCCTTACGTTGGTATATGTAATGTTTTTGAATTTTTAGTAGTCAGGAAAATTTGTTTTAAAACTTTAAAAAGTCTGGGAAGTTGAAAAACTCATGCCTGGGGGAACCCTGTAGGTCGTAACGAGTTTGGCTGACACGTTTTTAAAATGAATTATGACAATAAAATGCGCATAAGACTGCCACGCAGACAGTCGACATTTGTGTTCAAACGTCTTTTCGACTATTACCTCTACATGTAGGTGATGCTTTAGTTTACTTTTCCGTTGCTTGTCATCCCTTTAACAGTGAATTAAGCAGCTAATGTACTTACGAATCTCATCTTTTCTATACGCTTCATCGTTGTTTACTCTGTTGACTTTTTGCCATTTTAAGAGTAGCAAATACATGTACAGTGTAGCCCTACATGTATGTGGGCTGATTCGAAAGAATGATTTGTTAATATACTCGCACAAAATCCGTAAAACAATTAACCCCTATACATGTACATGTACAGTAGATGGTTGCACTTGAAGAGCCGGTAGTAAGCTTGTAACCGTAAACGTATTGTTTGATAGCCTAGGCAAGCATTCAGTAGAGCAGCAATAGAGGATGCGAAGGCCTTTGATTCATTCGACAGCCTATAGCACAGCTGGCGCTGCTTCAATTTCGGTCCTGCTTCGGTGAAACAAGCATTCGGTTGTACCCAAGATTATTTAGGCGTGTCCTGCGAGCTTCTTGGTGTGGGTTTGAAAGCAGACAGCAATCTCCCAACTTTATATTTCTGGCAACTTTTGAATTCTCGTTGACCTACATTGCATAAATTATTTTAAAAAAAAACTGATTGGAATTTCTCCAAAAAATAAGCACCACGTGTACAGTGCCTTGCTTGGCATAGCCCAAAGTATTGTTTTGAAATTTCGAATAACTTATCGACAAGTTTGTATAGGTGGATTTTCTAAACCACACCTAACGCAAATGTTACTGTATAATATTTGGTCGGTTTTTTATTAGTAAATTATTGAAGATGGTTTGAAACTGGGGGAAATTCTTACAGGGTGTGACCAGGCTTTTGTCCAAGGTCTGACCTTCAAAGAATATTTCTGTTACCAAATCCGGAAGTTTTAATTTTTCATCTATTGTGCATTTCCGCCTACGCCTCCCTCATACCTTTGAAATTGTTAAAACAATCGACAATCGGTTAGTTTTCTGAAACTGTATACAGGCAGTTCTTGCGTGCATAGTCTTGCACCTTCATGTGCGGAATGTAGGTCGTGTAAATGAGCATAATTAAAATTGCACGTCGAATATAACACAGTTGTGGTTACCCAATTGTTGCTAAACGTACTTGTACCTAAAGACGAATGCATTGCTTTGATTCGGAAAGTGGGTTTGGGCAATGTACTTACCACTTTAACTTCACTGGGAATTAAAAGTACTTGTACAATTTTGCAACCACCCCAACTTCAAGTGATTATGCTATAGCCTAACACAAGGCGACTATAATTCAAGGTGAAGGGATTCTCCTTGTTTACTTTCCCCCTCAAATTTTACAGCTTGATCATTTATACGTACTCATACTATTAACATTAATCGTTTCAACTCAAGGTATTTTGGGATGTCCAAATGCACGACCTTATTTGGATCTGCATCCCAAATTATTGACCAAAACCCAATCACTCAAAATTAAGTTAGGGAAAATCAGAAAATACAAACTTACTAATTCTGGTTTAGTGAAATTCTTGGTCGTTTGATTATTAAATATAATACATTTTTTATGGATAATGTTAAGAAATAATGGTGAATTTACTGAATCAAAACTGTATAATTAAGAATTGATGGAATGCCATAAATGATATTTCTATGGCAGGGGGAAAAGGTTTACCAATTGGTTTACTAAATTCGTACATTTCAATTTGTTTATTTCAGATAGTACAGACATCGTAGATTGCAAGTTAAAATTAATTCTGGGCTTGATATGGACCTTGATTCTTCATTACTCCATATCAATGCCCATGTGGGAGGGAGACGAAGATTTCCACTTTGGCGACAAAGCAGGTCCTACTCCGAAACAACGTCTTCTCGGATGGATTCAAAGCAAGATCCCAGATCTTCCAATCACCAACTTCACTTCCGACTGGAACGATGGACGAGCGATTGGTGCCCTGGTTGATGCTGTGGCTCCTGGATTGTGCCCTGATTGGGCAGAATGGAATCCCAAAAATAGTTTGCAAAATGCAAAAGAAGCTATGAATTTGGCTGATAACTGGCTCGGAGTTCCACAAGTATGTTCCTTGAGTGATCTCAAAAATTTAATTGAAAGATGGCTCCAAAAGTTATTGCATTCTGTATAAAGTGGTAGTTTCTAATTTCATTCTTTTTGATTCCAGTTGATCAAACCTGAAGAAATGGTTAATCCAAACGTGGATGATTTGTCAATGATGACTTACCTTTCGCAATACCCTGCTGCCAAGCTGAAGCCAAATGCACCATTGAGGCCAAGGACAAACCCCAACCGTGTCAGGGCATATGGCCCTGGTATTGAGCCTACTGGTGAGTTAATTTTGAAGAATTCTGAAATAAATAGGAAACCGTTTATCGCGTTAAAGATGCTTTTCATGTGAAGGCTCATGAGGTGGTTGACAAAAATCTTGCAGCTGTGTAATGCACATTTGGGACTGAGTTTACTTAAAGAGGCCCAACATTTGACATTTGTATATATTTTGAAATGATGCAGCAGCTGTTTGATGCGTACCAGTATGTATAGTGAAAAATCTGAACAAAACAGAGCAGGCAATTGTTTCTACAAACTACATATGCAAATTCCAAAATTTTCGAAATTGTGAATTTGCTTCGGAATTTATTTTTGAAAAGAAAATACAAGATAATGATCTTTTTCATGTTTTAGTTATATTTAAGAAAGTACAATTACATAATTTTAGAAATGTAACATTTTATAGGTGTGGTCGTGGGCGCCCCTGCCAATTTCACTGTTGAAACCTTCAGTGCTGGTAAGGGTAATGTTGAAGTCAGTGTTGTGAACCCTCAGGGCCAACTGGAGCCAGTTGAAATGAAATTCAACAATGACAGAAATCTCACCTACACGATTACATACAAGCCTCGAATGGAAGGGCCACATAAGGTAGGTGATGTACCGCCAGTTACCTTATTTTTTGTCAAAATTGCTATATTAATTATTACAGAAATATAAAAGATGAGCCATTATGTTTGAACTACTATGTATTCGTTTTTTACAACTTATTTTTGAATGTTTTGCAAGTTTATGATGTTCTCGTGTAGTAGCTTAGGAAATATGTTTTGTACTTCTGTAGCAGAATTTGTCAATTTCTCACTTTTTAGGTCACAGTTAAATATGCGGGCAAAGAGATTCCAAAGAGTCCATATGGTGTCATGGTCGAGGGTCATGCTGGGGACCCAACAAAAGTCACTGCTTCTGGTCCCGGTCTTGAACCTACTGGTGTCATGCTTGGCCGCCCTACATACTTCGATGTCTTCACCAAAAGTGAGTGTGACTTTTCTAGATTTTCACCTTTTTAAATATAGGTATTTATCCAAATTCCTGTTGTTAATAACTTGTGTTCCCTAAAATTTGCTGAGCAGATGCTGGCCGTGGTGTTGTTGAAGTGATCATTCTTGATCCACAAGGTCACCGTAACACTGTTCCAACGAAAGTGCGCCAAATCAGCCCTGAGGTTTGGCGATGCGAATATGTGCCTCAAACCTTGGGGTTGCATTCTGTCAACGTCTTTTTCACAGGCCAACCCATTCCAAACAGCCCGTTTGGAGTGAAAGTTTCACCTGGTAATACATACATCTTTTTAATATGGTTATTTGACGTTGTTGTTCAGCTATGTCGCTTCTTGTCAGGATCTTAATTTTTGTAATAGAAATGTCAGCGAATTCCGAATTGGCCGATGCATTTGCCTATTTTGAGTCTTTCGCCATTCTTCGCTTTTTTTTTTCCAAACATAGTTACAGAAATATGGTTCTGAATGATATTGTGAGTTTTCTTTACGGCCCGAGTTTTTCTAAATATCTTGCTAAATCATTAGTGGATATTGTCCCGTGGCTATGGCATGGCAAATCTTATGTGCTTTGGTTATTTGTTTCACCCAGCAGATTCTGCTAACCATATTGTTTGTTTTTCCTTCTGCAGTGGCTGATGCCCGTCGCGTTCGGGCATCCGGGCGTGGTTTGCAACCCACTGGAGTACGTGTTAAAGATGCTGCCGATTTCAAAATATTTACTGAGGGCGCTGGTGAAGGAATCCCTGAAGTAAAAATTCTGGGACCTGGAGGAGCGCCCGAGAAGGTTGACATAAAAAAGATTGATGCTACAACCTATGAATGTGTTTATCACCCCATGAAAGAGGGTCGATACATTGTGATGATCACGTATGGAGGCAGGGAAATTCAAAAAAGCCCTTTTGAAGTAAATGTTGGTCCATACAAGGAATCTAACATTCGAGCATTCGGACCAGGGCTGACTGGAGGTGTGGTGGGTTATCCCGCACTGTTTACTGTGGAAACAAATGGAGAAACTGGAGCACTTGGTAAAGATTTTTTTCTGACGTTATATGTTGCTTGAATTGCTTATAGACTACACCTTATCATAATAAAATGGTTAATATTTTTAGGTTTCTCAATTGAGGGTCCGTCACAAGCCAAAATTGAATGCAACGATAATGGAGACGGCTCAGCTGATGTGAAATACCACCCCACTGCACCTGGAGAATATGCTGTGCACATTTTGTGCGATAATGAAGATATTCCCAAATCCCCTTATATGGCCCAAATCGTCCCACGTTCTGATAATTTCCCTGACAAGGTAGGGTTGGTAAGTTATCACCTTGCTTCTCTTCCACACTTTTTGCTGCTGGCATGGCGATGAGCGGCAGAAGCCAAGTTGAAAAATGTCAATTGGTCTTAGTTACGTTAAGGGAATAATGCATCTTACTGGTGCACATACAAGCTTCTGCAAGCAAACTAACAATTGAATTTTCGCACTTAAATTTCATCTCCTTTCATCTCTTTCTTTAACCAGCCTTGCTATAATCTAGAAATGCATTGCAGCATTTATTGGTAATTATCTGAACTTTGCTTGTGAATTTTAATGGCAATTTACAAAAGCAGATGACACCCCTCCCTCTTGCATTTTCTCCACAAATTAACCAAAAGATATACATGGTGATCAAGTTAATTGTGTTGATGAGGGAAATAGAACAGTATACCTAAATTGCTTTAGAATATTGATAAATGACTGTTCTGAAATAATATTGAAGCTTGGAATTTAGCAGTTATTGATAATAGGAGTTTATAAACACGATTATTAGGTAAAAGCCTATGGACCAGGTTTGGAACGAAATGGAATACAAATTGGCAAACCAACCGAATTCACAGTGGACACAAAAGCTGCTGGAGGTCATGCCCCACTTGATGTAAAAATCATGGATGAAGAATACAATCCAGTGGATGTCAAAATAATTGACAATAAGGATGGTACCTACAAGTGCACTTATACCCCTAAGAGGCCAGTTAAGCACACCATTCAAGTTAATTTTGGTGGTGTTGCTATCAATGAGAGTCCATTCCGTGTAAGCATCAAGTTATCTTCCATAAACTCCGGTCAATCTGCTGTATAGATTCTCATAATCTCATGTTGCTCCAGGTTTATGTCGCTGCACCAACAAATCCAACTAAAGTCAAAGTTTTTGGGCCTGGGGTAGAGAAAGGAGTCAAATCACACACCCCCACACATTTCAACATTGACTGCCGGGAGGCAGGACCAGGTAGAACTTGATTAATTCCAGCTCATCCATTGCATGCCATTCATTGAAATCATTTGTTGCTTCATGCTTCTGTTTTGATTTAATTAAGGGGATGTTAAACTGTCCATTGCAAACGACAAGGGTCAAGAAGTGCCATACCAAATTCAAGACAACGAAAATGGTACTTT
Source organism: Kryphioiulus occultus (assembly GCA_034687865.1). Lineage (NCBI taxonomy): Eukaryota > Metazoa > Arthropoda > Diplopoda > Julida > Julidae > Kryphioiulus > Kryphioiulus occultus. The sequence continues at coordinate 13,762 of JAQGAF010001216.1, read as the reverse complement.
TACTGTTGATTACACAGCATCGCAACCTGGTAACCACAAGGTGTGTTTCTGTGTAAATTAGAATGAGGTCTTTTTTATTGATATTACATTCTTTTCAAACTGACCAACCTGTTTACAGGTTTCAGTTGCATATGCTGGCCGGGAAATTCCTGGAAGTCCAATTACTGTGCCTGTTCAACCAAGGGTTGATGTGACCAAAGTCAAGGTTGATGGATTGGAGCCTAGTAAGTATAGTTTTATATCTATCTGGATAGAATTACCCCATGAATGGCGGTTTGTTTTCACATCCCTTTACTAACTGAAACACTTAGTTATTTGATAACGTGCATTGAATGCTAGTTTTATGATTATTAGATAATGTACGATTGATGTAATGCTAATGTTGGTGCTTTAATTAGTTTAAGTAACAATTGAATTTAAACGTAAATAACATTATGAATTGTTGTAGTTTGTACTCATTGCAGTGTCACTGTTATTATATGTCACTAATTAACTAATTTGTTTGAGATTCTGAACGTCACACAGTCATCAGGTATTCAAACTTCAAGGTAAACTTGCCTTTTTTGCATTGTGATTTTTGAATTCTATTGGAGAGTACACTATGGTCTTGAGTTTTATCTCTAAACATTCCAACCTATTCAGAATGCTTTTTTTCATATTTCTATTGTAATTATGTTCAATTTAAAAGCATTCTTGTTATATACAACATAACGACAAAATCAAAATACATAATTAGAACGACACTTGTTCGTTTCTAAACAGTAATATGACTAATTGCAGAAAAGTTACTTTTCATAGTCTTTGGTCATATTTAATTTTTTCTCTAATTCTTTAAAAATGGGAAAATTTTATGCAGTATAATCAAAGTATATCATTACATTTAAAATTTATGAAAGTGAATTTTTGGTAGCAAAAAGGGGACCTTATAACGCCAGCATTTGACAGGTATTTTACATGGATATTTTGGTTAAATTTGCGATTAATTTAATACTTGTACTAACCATTGCATACCCTGTGCTGATGTTACAAATTTGCATCTTGTCGACATCATGAGATGTCATTGAAAATCCATTGCATACGATGTTGTCATCTAAATTTCGACTGAAATCGATTGGATATCCTCGCGGTGATGGACGGATCCGTTTTTCCCTTACTATCGTGTAGCTGTGCCAATCAACTCACTTCAGCAGTTTCGAATAATGACAAATGGAGCTGGGATTGCCGATGTCGCAGTTACCATTACCAGTCCTTCTGGAATAAAAGTTGGAGCTCGAGTTGAACCAAACCCACAAGGATTCTTAGTTCACTTTACTCCGGTGGAATTGGGCGAATATTTACTCTCAATTGCCTTTGGCGGGGCTCCACTTACCCCATTTCCCCATCGCATATTCTGCACTCCTGATGTGGATCCCTCCAAAGTAGTGGCGTATGGGCCAGGGCTCATAGGTGGCTCGGTGTTTTATCCAGCCAAGTTTTCTGTGGATGCGAAAGCTGCAGGCCGGGGGAGTCTCGGTATTACTGTTGAAGGACCTTCCGAATCAGCCATCAACTGTCGAGATAATGGAGATGGTACCTGTACTGTGGCGTATCTCCCAACTCAACCTGGACTCTATGGTGTCAATGTAACTTTTAATGGACAACATGTCCCTGGCAGTCCGTTCATGCCTACAATTGTACCACTTAATGAACCCAACCAGATTACAGTATCGGGGGTGGGCATACAACCACATGGTATGCTGAAGGGTTGCTTGATTATTATATACATCTTTTGGTTTGCAGAAACAAGAGAAATAATTTATTAACAAATGAGTAAATTGGATGCTTGCAGTAATTCATTGCACGTTATTAATATTAATTCTGATCAGGTTAAGATCATTTTGTTCAGGACGTAAACAAAGATCTGCTGAAGATAAGGAAATGTTTTGAATTTTTTTCATAGAGCGTCCAAATTAATAAGAATGCTCTTCTAGAGTTAAATATTTTGTCAATTCATCGACATACTCTAAAATCATCTGGACTTTTTAAGAAATGTCAAGATGTGTGATATAGATATATCCAATCATTCCCAAATAGAAAATGGATTCCTGGTGTTAGTCTGGAGTGTTTGTTTGCATGGATTTTCTTTCCTCTTGCAGGCGTATTCTTGGATTCACCAACTGATTTTACGGTGGATGCTCGAGCCATTTCCAAACGCAGTGATGGACAAGTTGTATGCACCATTACCAATCCATCTGGGGCTAAAACCGATTCTCTTGTACAGGCCGTTAATGACGGAACTTACCGTGTCAGTTATACTCCGTTTGAAGAGGGTGACTATTCATTTTAAAGACTATTTTCCTTGCGTCTAGTCTTATTTTTTACTCCATTCAGTCTGTATCATAATTCCTCATTTTAATTTTTTTTCGATTCTTTATTTTCAAAACTAGGCCGTCACACTATCGACATTGCCTATGATGGTGTGCCAGTATCAGGAAGCCCGTTTACAGTAAATGTTCGTCGAGGTTGTGACCCACGAAAGTGCAGAGCCTTTGGTCCAGGCTTAGAACGTGGCATAACCCATCGTACTAACCAGTTTACTGTGGAAACAAAGTAAAATTCTAATTGTATTTTTGAGGTCTTAATTGAAATTTACTAATGTAAACCTTATTAAATGCATCCATGATGTATTTTTAGAGGGGCTGGTACCGGTGGTTTGGGCTTGGCCATTGAAGGTCCTTCTGAGGCCAAAATGACTTGTAAAGACAACCGAGATGGAAGCTGCACTGTTGAATACATCCCAACAGAGTCTGGAGATTATGATATCAGCATCAAATTTGCTGATCAGCATATACCAGGCAAGTGAACTAGTGTGCAATTAAGACCTCGTTATATTAAACAAATTACACTATACAGTGTACTGGCAAAAAATCGCCAATTATGTATGCCTATCGTAAAATTTCTTCTATTTTTTTTTTTACAGGCAGTCCTTTTAAAGTGCCTGTGGATGGTAGTGTAGATGCTTCACGTGTGACTGCAAGTGGTCCTGGTCTTGAACCACAAAACTGCAGAGCAAATGTGGCCCAAACTTTCAAAGTAGATGCCACAAAATCTGGCAAAGCTCCTTTGGGTGTTGAAGTATCATCGGAGAAAGGTATGCAAGCATTGATGTAAAAGTGCACATGAATAAGTTAAATTTCATTGAGCTGTAGAATATTCCAGCTAATTGGTATTATGCCTAAATTCTCAAAACAAAAGGTCCTGTTCAGAGAAAACCTCAAATCAAAGACAATAACAATGGGACATATGATGTGACATACATGCCACCTCCAGAAGGCAGTAAATGCAATGTGAAGGTCACCTGGGATGGTAAAGATATCCCCAAAAGGTACGTTCTATTTTCTATGGTGAAAATAAGCTAGATGAATTTGTGATGCTACAACTGCAAATTTATTGAAAAACCCTGAAATATTGTATTGAAGAGCATTGTCCATATTTTTGGGATTTTTTATAAAATGTTTTCGTTAATGGCTTTGGTTATATTTTAATGACATTTGTCATCAATTTCGGAGTAAGTGATACTACCAATGAAACTGAATTTTTGTGTCTACTTATTTAGCCCTTACCAGATGCAAGTTCGCCCCACTGTTGAACCTAAGAATGTTAAAGTGTCTGGACCTGGTGTTAGTAGCAAGGGAGTGCCTGCTAGTTTGCCGGTAGATTTTACCATTGACACCAAGGAAGCAGGATTTGGCGATTTGGAAGTTAATGTTATTGTGAGTAATTCAGCCTTGTCGGCACCATCTGATAATGGTTAAGTCATCTTTAATTAGTAAGAATACAACCAAAACTGGAAATTCTAGGGCCCTGATAACCAACCACGAAAAGTCAAGGTACTTGATAATGGGGACAAAACCTTTAAGGCTACTTATGTCCCAGATGATATTGGAAAATACAAAGTTCAAGTGAAATATGGCGGACAAGAAGTGCCAAATTCTCCGTTCACCGTCACTGCCAACCCTACTGGTGTTGCGGAAAAATGTAAAATCACCGGTAAGCAGTTTATAAAGGTTTTTCGCTCAATTTCAATGCCTTATTGCATCATGTTTTTTCTTATTTTGTCCAATTGACCCTTTTCAGAAGGTGTAAAGCAAACCCTTGCCATCGGTGAGGAATGTTGCATCACAGTAAATGCCAAAAATGCAGGAACAGGAAATGTCACTTGTCGAATTCGTAGCAGCAGTGGAAGTGACGTTGATATTGATATTGAGGACAACAGAGATGGCACTTTCAGCATCTATTATACAGTGAAAGACGTAGGCGACTACTCTCTGAATGTCAAATATGGTGGTCAACCGGTACCCAATGGCGTCTACACTTTTAAGGTAGGAAAAATCTTTTTAATATTAATCTTGTTTATGTTACCTGCTCAGAAAAATTTTCTGAACTCAGGGTTTGGAGCCTTTAGTCTTGAGTTTGATACGTGATACTGGTCTTATTACATCACGAGGTTAAATGAATTTTAAAGGAAAAATTCATCATTTAGAAGGGACTTTCAATTATCCGTACATGCAGTTTTCAAACATTTAGATATATGAATTAGCGGTTAAATAACTTGGAAGATCTTTCTGCAAAATCACTACACTCTTGCTAAATGATTAGTTGCACGTTGTCATTAGTGGTTGTTTAACCGATGTGCAGTTTAAATGCCGAAAAAGCGATCAATTTAACCCCCATTGATGCGCAGCGATTGAAAAAAACCTGTGTTGAACGAGGGCTACAAGAAGCTGTCAAGCATGTCTTAAGATAATAAAGGTTGCCTTCGAGTGATATTTGACAGGCTGTCGACAGGCGTCTAAGTTGTACGTTAGTGACAGTTTGGCCTATGTTGACAAAATGCCTGCACAAGTTGGCTTTGTATAAAACACTCGTAAGAGGTTAAGAAAATATAATTAATGGTTATCCTCAGTCTTTTATGTGTACATCGCTGCCCACAATCACCCATTAGAACTAATTGCCTCTGGACTGCGTTTTAAGATTGCCAGTTGAGATTTGCAGATGGCTGTTGATGTTGTGTCTAGCTTTTGGAAGCATGTTAAAATTAAGACGTCAGCTGAATAAGATGTCAGTTAAGTATTGTCTAGCTAAACCGAACTGTCACTCTTAATGCATATCTGATATATTGGCTGCCGTTGTTGCGCCTGGTGAAATTGTTAACTCTGTGGAGCCCCATTTTAGGGTGGCTCCGAGCATAATTCAAGTTATGTGAAACGGTGGAAACGCCGTTTGCCATAGCTTCATTCACTCCATTTATGGTTTGGTGTAATCCAAGCTGTAATCCGTAGGGAAGATTAAGAATAGGGGAAAGTTGTTTAACCTGTCAGACTATTCCATTTCATGGAACATGCGATTTTGAGCTAGCATTCGACGTGGCCTGGGTTACTTGCTGCACGTCAGTGACATGAGCTTTGTACCATAGCCCAACAAAAGCGGCATTTATAACCCTTTTTACGATCGTGGTTGTACGTGCTGATTTTGAATAGTTTCCAACGCGCCACCAGCAGTTGTTGCAATGGTTTTTTTTTTGTTTTCACTGACTTTCGTTATTGCTGGTTGGTTGAAAAAAACTTATCACCTGAGATGCGTAGAAACGTTAGCAGGGTTTTGTGGAAAAGTTGAGGCACAGAACGAAAAGGCGAAAGTGTCATTATTTATTTTTAGATAAATTTGAATAGCAAGGAATTCTTTTCTCTATCTCCTCCCTTTTTTCTCATTTGCTGGCTATTTGTGGATGTACCGTAATTTGTAAAAGTCAAGCTTAATTTTGCATGAATTTGCAAACTCTTGTCAGACTATTGTTAGCACTGCAGGTTGGGATTCAGATGTTTATAAAGGATGACGATTGTATTCTTTCACTACATGGTGTTGCAAGAGACAAATTTGAGACCGATTTTGAAACTTGAAACTAAAATTTGGACACCGTCAAATGAAGGAGCAATAAAGAGCCCTGAATAAAGTTTATTCGGTGTTTTTGTGTTATTATTTACCTTAAAACGCAAAAAGGAAACTAAGTACAAATATAAGTTTGCTACAAGCTTATTTTTTATTGATGATATGTGGTGGTAAGTCCAGTTTGACTTCTGAATCTGCCATGTTGCTGTGAAAGTATGCTTCTCATAACGTCTTGCAGGCTAAGTTCGGATAGGTTAGGTCAAGTTAGTTTAGTATAAACACAATAAGAACACACAAAAACTTAAAAATATTAAACTTCGACAGCTAGGACGGTATTTTGTGTACATTTGGAGCAGAGAATGTTCCATTGTACAGTGTTGCTCAAAATGGGGACCGTGAAATATTTCAGAATTAAAATAATTTACTATATTTATAAAAAAAATCCAAAAACCGTGCAATTAAAGACCATAGTAAACATGTTTATACATGTAGTTGTGCCTATCACAACCCACTTATTCACTTTTTAATGTAGGATCAGCTTTAGTAAGTTTGAAATTTATTTAGTGAAGTGTGACTTTATTTTTAATAAAAAATGTACCTTTACTAATTGGTAAATGGTACTATTGATAGATGGCAAAAGCACAATTTATTCAACTTAAAACACAACAATCTAGACATTTTTTTATTACATTTTCGGTTAAAATTCAGAATTTGCGATTATTTTTTCTATAAATTTCGTCTATGGAGTTCCTAAATTATTAATTGTAAATGTTGATATGGAATTGTGGGACATAATATTTGAAAAAAAAAATTCTTACGACGTTCCTTCATTACGGCTGTTTTCGGCAAAAATTCATAATTTGCGATTATATTTTCTAAAAATTTCGTCTAAGGGATTCCTAAATTATTAATTTTAAATGTTGATATGGAATTGTGGGACCTAATATTTGAAAAAAAAATTGCTTACAGCGCTCCTTCATTACAGCTGTAAATAATTCTGAAAATTTCTTTAAACAGAACTCCATAAAATGCAGTATTTGTGATCAAGTATTTTGTTCAAATTGTCTGTAGCCTGTTAGGAAAATTACAGTACATTTACGCTAAAAATCCATCATTACTGGTAGTTTTCATTCCCTGAATTATTAATATTGGTATTTTTTTTATAGAATCCATCATTTTTCATTGAGATTTTTTACATTTTCCCCCTACGTCGTCACTAAAAACTGAATTTTTGGGTAGCCTTGAATTTCTTTTTTTCAGATTTAGTGACCATGCTTGAGGTGTTTTTCTTACATTTGCTCCACAAAATGGTGAAATTTCAATGTCCTAAATAATGCAAATTGCAGAATGAAATCATCAAAACAATTGCAGTCGAAGTTATAGAGTTAACAAGAAAAGTGTTGTTAACTTATTTTAAGAGCCTTTGTATTTGTGTGAACTTATCTATAGTGTTGGCTTCAGTATCCTTAATTTGATATTACCGAGGAAGGTTTTTCGAACAGGCTGACGAGTGTTGAATTTCTGAGTTTTGGATGCTCGTGTAAACGTGCCTAAGTTGCCATTGATCTGAGAAGCAGTTAATTCTTCAATAAAGCGTATATTGTTCTTATAGCTGGTCCTTCTGTCTTCCATCATCCTTGAATAGGTTTATGAACATTCCATGATGATTTCTATACAAACTTAGTTTTTATTGCTACTCAAGTGATGATTGGAATACAGCCAGACCATTTCGCAAGTTTTAGCTTTCCTCGAGTTTAACTTATACACGTCGATGATGGAAAGTTGATGTCTGCTCCGTTTTCGCCAACCAATTTTCCTTGCCAAACAAAAATGCTAAAACTGCATATTGGGATTTTAAAATAAGCATAGCTAAACATATTCCTTCATTATTGTTTATGCTAACCATTTTCAATTTGAAAATATTCTTGGTACATATTTTATACGCTAAAAAATTAATGCTAATTCTAGGAGTACGAAAAACATTTTAAGGTAATTTCATTACATGCCCGTCATATATCGGTTTTGGATCCGTAAAGATGAGTGAGTCATTTTGGGAATTTCCGTCTCATCTTTTGGATCTTGTTTTTCGTTCTGAGTATATTTTAAGAAGCTTTCATGAATGTTATAAATTTTCTTGGGGGAAGCTAGCTGTCAGAATCTACTACTGCTGCTTCTCTAATCCTTGAAATATGCCATTGACTACTGCCAAATTTTCCAGGCAATTTCTGCAGCCTACTAGGCGTGCTAAATGAGCGAGAAAATTGTCGGGTTTCTACTAAATTTGCTCGAGTCACGAGTGTATTTGAGGACTCGTTCGAAAGTACTTTCCATTGGCCTTTTTTTGTTTTTGCTATTATCTGTTGATCTGCATGCCCAAATTGAGATAATTTGGATCTTATCGCTAGAAAAGACACATTTAAGTTAGTCATTCATATACATTAATTTTTGCGTATGTTCAAAGTTGTATGGTTTATTTAAAACTTAGATTAGCAACTCAATGCTGTCGATAAAGTTATGGTTATACCCTGGAGTGGAGTAACAGGATAATGTTAAGCGGCTGCTGTTGAACTAATAGCACGTTGCCGATAATGAACGTGTACAAGATGGTTTTGGCTTCGTTTCAAAACGTGTCACTTCTCTGTTTTACATATGGCATACATATGGGTAAAACATAAACTTTTCTTCTGCAAATTCAAACATCACAACCGCGCTGCCGGAAGTCGGATAGTAGAAAGTTTCTTTTTATATGCGGTATGGTTCAGTTTCCGTCAAGAGATAATTAATTACAATATCGTTAGTGGATAATGGTTGCGTGATATGATATTCATTTAGATACAACTTTCATGATATTTAAGTTATAGTTTATGTAATTGGCCATCTACATCAATCGAACGTTTATTACACGCGGTTGAGGTACTTCACATATGCAAAAAACACAAAGTTTTCGATACAAGCAATACATGCATCAAATAACACAAGAAAGAGAAAAACTACATCAAGGGGGTCTATAGTACTGTATAATAATCGTAATAGCATACAGTAGACACAACGGGAAAGTGAGCTTCTTTTAACGGCTCGAAGGTTGGCAGTGATTGCCTGCCGCTTAGGGGCAGCTAAATGAAAAATTACAGTGTTAGATTAGTTAATGTTAGGTAGGACAGGTGTGCAGATTTGCAGCAGGGACTATACCAAAATGTATCCATAATTATGATGTAGGCATTGACAAAATAATGATTTTTTGGTTTGGGTTTATAATATGAATCGAACGAAACGAGGTGTCGCCATTTATTGGAGTTCAAACAGCACCTCCCATTGTACATAATTTGCATAAATAATTTATTTTTTCGCATAAAATGTCTGTGCAGTAGGCTTGGAGAATAGCCGCACAGGCAGAGCGGTGCCATTGATTGATGCAGTTGGCATGTTTGTTATAGTTTAAACTTTAAACTACCTTGTGTACAGTTTCGTCTAGTTGGAAATAGCGCTGTTTTTTTTCTTGTATCAGTGTCGAATACTTATCTGCTACTAGGCCTAATATTTCCTGTGCCATTTTTAGCGCTTGGTATTGTTTACTTTGGAAATTTGCTGAAATCGCACCATTACTCATACGATAGCCAAAAATGTGATATCCATTTTTTCATGACTGGAAGACTTATCAGCATTGTTCCTCACTCACTTCAGCCGCATGAATCGTCGATCAGCTAGCTCCTTAGTGTATTTGCAACTCTTTAGTTGATTTGTTGAAAGAAGTTCTTGCATGCGTAGAAATTTACTTGAATGCCGTTTAATAGTCCTCATTTTACATCTGGTTGTCCAGTTCATTGCTAATCACTTGACAAGTGCAAAACAAAGTCTCGATGCTTAGAGAGCTACCTTTGGCATGGTGGTCGTGTCTTGCTTTCAAAACCCTATGGAAAGTCACTCGGTTTAAAGCCACATTTGTGTACAGTACACTATTTAACACTTAATTTGGCATAGGAAATAAAGTATGTGGTTGACTGGCACAATTTCATCGTTGATCAGCAGAAACCGCCTTGTATCCATGCAATGGTTTTCAGCAATGTTAGTTGTCGATGAATAACAATTTTATGGTGAATCTATTTGGCATTCCAAAATGTGCCTGTTGGTTTATGGTTTGAAATAAGGTTATTTTTGGTATAAAGCTCAGCTATATGCGTTTTTTTCCCCCTTAGTTTTTATTTCTGCGCACTGGTTGCTGTACAGTTTAGTTACATGTTGCAGCTCGTGGGTTTACTGAAAAGCTAAATTTGGGAACTGCGATGTTTTTGTCCACAAATTTACACGGGAAAAGATTCTTTGCTCAAATATGGCAGTGGGTGGCTACGGTAGTAACCCTCGAAGTTGGGGAGGATCTCCACGCCCACTTCATCTGTCTCTTAGATGCTTTTTCTCAGCTTCTCGCATCTTTCGATTTACCTTCCAAGACTCTTCCATAGATTTTGGTTGATAGTATAGATTCCATCCTCTTTTCTTTGCTGCTCATCGTCTCTTAAATCATTCTTTTGACCATAAGCAGGTATTTCTTTGACGCGTGCTTCGCTTTTCATCAGCTTTCTTCGATAACTCAATCCACGCGTAGTGTTTTTGTCTGATTTGGATAACAGTAGTTGTTTTTGTAAGTACAAAGTCTTCTTATTTGAAAAGGACAAATTAATGAATGCTTTTGCAGGTGGTGTGTATGGACCATTGTTCCCATTTGTTGCTTTTCGTGCATGCCTAATTACTCTTTCGCAGCAAAGTTGCTTGTTATTTCCTTGCATCTCTTGACTCGTTATTTGAAGAAGTTATTATGGGATATGCATCAATTCATCAAATAAGTTGGCTCACAATTCTTTTGGGGAGGAGTTCTTGAACAAATCTTATTTCAAATGCATTAAATTTTCAAAAGAAAATGCATCATATCCCAGAGCAAGATAGGATATCCTTTTTACTGTTTGCTTACGGCACATATTAGAAATAACGCCCAAATACACTGCAGTGAATATAACAGCTCTATACTGTACAGTGTAGGGGCATAGACTGTTATCTGTTATCCATTATTAAACTTATTCTAATATTCTTTGGAATCGTGCGCTTGAAAGCATAACTATACAGTATTAAATCGAAACAAAATTAACATCCGGATTGTAAACTTTAGTGGAGCGGTTTAAAGAGTCTTGAGTCAAATGTCATCAATTAGGAAGTATAACTTACTGTCATTGAAATACATATACAAGTAATGGAGGAAATGGTCCATTGAATGCACACCCTTAAATTTGCATACACCAAATGCTCGTATCATTAGTTTCTTGGCATAATACCCAAAACTAAACTGATGTTTAACTCGCTGTCATCACTCACTGCCTATTTGGCAACAAAAATCGATTGACAGTAGTACTACAGACTTGTAATGCATCTTCATTTTTGGTAATAAGTGTTATTCAATTTCTTTATTTCTTATTTATTTATTGCAAATGGATGCATGAAGTCGTAATTTTTCATCTGCAAATATACTTTAACAATGTTTGATATAAATGCAAAAAAACAAGTTGGTTAGTTTAGCCTGGGTGGCTGGCTGCCTGGAAAACTTGGAAAGTTAGTAAAATTGATGTGATCTGGAAAAATCAATGAAATTCGTGTAATATCTGGATATTTTTTGGGGCACAACAATTTTGATTTGCATGTATGTATCAGCTACATGCATGTACACATTCGAAATGATTGATGACTATGGATTTCAAAAGTTATCCCTTTCTGGTGTGGAAAAAGGTTTGTTTTAATTTGTCTGGAAATTTTGGAAATCGTTTCTGGAAAACCTGGAATTTTGAAGAAAAAAATCCCTGACTTTTCAGGGAATTTTTTTTTAATTCGGCCAGTCACCCTGCTCATTGGAACCTAATTCCGATCATGGATCGGGCTTATGCTAAAAAAATCCTCTTGTATCCTCTGACAATTCTCAATTCTTACTACAGAGAAATCAACCTGCTTAAAAAAGTAGGAAGCTTAATATATTGATAAATATTAATTTGAAGACTTAGTTTTCTTTTTTGGAACGATGCAACCTACCCAAGATTTTCGACAGAATATCTAAACTTCTAAATGTTGAATGTTTTTACCGAATTGTGTATCAACATATATTTGGAAAGGTTAAAAACATACTCATTGTCTATATTCTTTCCTAGTCTAGCCTAAGCTATTATAGAACTAGCTTGACCTCGACATTGACTCCTTTAAATAAAATCTCTTATTTAGCTGGCAAGGGGCTTTGTATCTTCAGGAATACACCTCGACCTTATTCATACTATTTAGTGTTCTCAAGATAAAAGCTTCGGCATGCCATCGCTGTGATATTGGTAGAATGTTCATGCAAAGATAAAAATATTTAAGCCTTTGGTGTTTTGCGACGTACTCTCAAGCTGTGATTCACATCCTGTAATATTGACATTTTAAACGATGCTCCACCTTTCACGCAAACATTTATTTTATTTCAAATTGATATTGACCTACCACAAAAGCATATAATGCTTTCAAAACAGACTTAAGTCGGTATTGTTATAAATTTATATAGCATGTAGATTATATTTGATCGCCTATCATACTTTGTAGGAAACCCGCGTGAGTAAGGCTTGAAGAATTTGGCATAAAGCCCCGATGTCTAATCTTACCAGAGCATAAATACATACATTCACATAGTTTCAAAAATAGTTTTCTTGCATTCTGGGTTTTAATGCTAATGATGTAACGGGATTATTTTTTATGTTTTTAGACTAATTTTAAAAAAAGGTTATGGTCAACACGTGAACTTATTAGGTGAATTTTAGGGGTAGGTTATTTTTAGAATAGGCGGTAGGCCGATAGTACATTTTTGATTCTAGCCATAGCAAATTTTTATGTCAACTGCTCTTCCTGTCATAACACGGTGATGTATAACCCTTTTCCTGTCGTTAAAATGTCAAAAAAACTGCTATTTTTTGCCAGCGTTTTAACTGCAGGCAAGCACATTGAGTATCAGGAACCCTGAACTATATTCAGATACCATTTAGCTTTAATTTGAAGTTGTGCGCACACGTATTGAACGGCGTTTCCAAAATGTATAAAAATGTTTGATTTAAAGGTTATTTGATGAAACGAATTTCTCTCATTTTCATCTCAAAAGAAGGTTGTACGAACGGTTTAGTTAATTCAAAACGTACCAAAAAAAACGTTTCATTGCTTTCTGTGCATTTACTATTTTTGCAAAAAGACTTGTCAAGCACCTGTTCTGATAATACCCGGTGGAGAAGGTTCGTTTAGCTTTCAAAATGTTTGAAGTTTGCTCATTATATTCTAAATTTATCATCCTATCTTTGAGATAAAAAGGGAAAGGCAAATGTACAAAGATTGTATGTTTTTCAAGTTAAATATTATTTCAGCTCGGTCTGAACGAAGATATAAAAAAATTGTGCGCTGTACCTGGCATTTATGTAGTCTAGGGCGTTGTATAAAGTGCATTACGAATACTTTAATGTCGAATTGGTGTAAATCAACTTTGCGATTTCATCGAATTTGATCGATGTGTAAACGTGACGAATTTGTAGGTTGACACACCCTTTGTACTGTATGAAATATTATTTCTCGGTATCCCCATGTTGTTTTCGATATGGTACTGTTTCACTTCACGAGTCAGATTAATGATGCATGTGCATAGAATGATTTGTACACTATATGTCTGTTCTACTGGTAATATGTGTATGACTTCATTAATTAGTGTAGTACGGGGCCATCCATAAAGGATGTCCTGGAATTTTCGTGCTTTTTGGGGGGGGGGGGGGGGGGGGGGGGGGGGGGGGGGGGG